>JAMFLO010000209.1:0-61205 GCA_027475765.1 Paralagenidium karlingii
AGAAGCAGCGGCTTCACGCGTCGATTTCGCTGAACTTCGATTCCAAACGAGGACTCAACCTGTGGAAATGCATCCAGTCCAATATCTCGAACAACACCTGTGCGTTTTCGCTGGTCGAGAATGCGGTGTTGGTGACCGAAGTGGACCGTGCGCTGTTGTTGCAATTGATCCAGGACGTTGCCTTTGACGAAAAGCACTAGAACGCAATAAGGATTGATCTTCATAACCTCTAAGACAATCAATTGGCGTGCATTGAAACTCTTCGCATTGTTGCCGCGATCCATTCACGTCAGTTCGTCGCAGCAGCTGTGGTCGTAGATGCCGTTGCTGTCTCTGGCGCTGCAGGTGGAAGTGGCTTTCGAAAGACCGCATGAATCCACACGCGAAAGCGCACGACGCTCTGCTGGCGGTTGACATATTGTCGGCGAATGTACTCGTTTTCGACTTGCACCATGCCGGCCTTCTCAAACAACTCCTTGATCTCCTCTGAATACAACAAACGAGAAGACCGAAGACGGTGGGGTGGTGAGTCAGTCAGAGTCGCTGAGCCGTCGCGCCTCCTCCCCTATGCACCTGTCGTGAAGTAGTAGGCGCGCGTGTTGTCCTGGCGCACATAAAAATTCTCTTCTAACTTGTGACCAGCTTTGAAGCGGAGCTGCGCCTGGTCGTAGCGACCGTAATCGCGGAAAAAGATCTGCCGTTGCAACAGAACCACTGTGAGAAGATCTCGTCGACGCCATGCCCAACGCACAAACACTGCTCCACGTCCACTCCACTCACTTTGCCACCTGGTTTGATGGCCTGCACGATTTTACTGACGGCGTCGCTCATTTTGCTCGGATGCAGCGCCGAGAGACAGAAAATCATGGTGGCAAAGTCCACGCCGCCATCCACAAAGGCTTCTTGAGGCAACGGATCGTTGGTGATGTCACAGACAGCTCCCGAGCATCGCGTTGGGTCGTAAAGCGGTTGTTTCTGGTTCATATAACGCTTCATCAACTCGGTTGATTACATCCAGTTGGGTGCAAACTCGCAGCAAACAAACCTTTAAGAGTTCGATGGCCGTCTCGGCAAAGTCGATGGCCACGATATCCAGCTTGGGGTTCACTTCCAACAGGGGCAGTGCGGCGTTGCCGACCCCACAACCGACTTCCAGCAGTCTTTTTCGGTCTGTTTGGTGCTCATCGCCCTGCAATTCCGGAAACACAAGGTGCAGGTAGTGTCTGCCGCACAAGCCGAGGGCACAGCCGCGTGAGATGTCAAAAGAGGTGTACTTGTGCCGCATGCTTTGGTAGCAAACGAGCCAACGTCGGACCTGTCTTTATAGAAATTCACCGTGTTGCGTTTGTAAAATTTGTCCCAGTTCTTGGCGGCTTCTTTCTCGTATTTGTCTGCGCGCAGTCCCCCCCAGTCAACAACAACCCACTACATTCCTCCCATGGCAATAGCACGTCCCAACCGACTCTTCCAGAACTCAGGAATGCTCGACGTGTCTTTGGCCAAATGCTCGCGCGCCAGACGTTCGCGTTCTTCCGTCCACTCGTCGTCGCAGACGATCTGATCGCTGGCCGTCAGCAATTTCTTCTCGATGCCGGCCGCTTCCACCAGTTGCTCAAGCGCACGGTTGGTCGGATTGCGCTCGCCACTCATTGTACCTCAAGTCACTTGATCTGAGTATGTCGCCTCCAACGGTTTTGGAGGTTTGATCTGATTCTGAGTCGGCGGATCCTGAAAGGACGCAAACTAAAGGACATGAGTAGCGAGGTGATCCGATGCCGCGGGTCCAAGATCTGCAGTCCGTTCGTGTCCTCGCTGGCGACTGACTGCGTTTATTACTTGGCAAGTGGCACGGGAGAAATCTATGAGTACAACAGCAATACCCACGAGCATCGTGTGGTGGCGTTCACGGGCGGGGAGCCCATGGGGGCGCAATTCGACGGTGCTGGCAAATTGCTGGTCGCCGACTGTGCACATGGAGCTCTCTTGCGCGTGGAAGAGACTGGATCAGGCAATGGAGCGTCGACACCAGCGATTTTGGTGAAAAACTACGAGGAAAAGCCACTGCGAGGGCCCAACAGCGTTTCTTTGGCTGCGGAGAGCGGCGCCATTTACTTCACCGACAGCGGACCTTTTGGCGAGACCACTTTGGAAAAGCCACAAGGAAGCATCTACATGATTGGATCGAACCCCAGTGGAGGCCAAACGCTTCGACCCATTGTCTTCGAATGTTTAGCGCATCCATCGGGCATCGCCGTGTCTCCGCAAAACTCCAAAGTCATGTGAGAAACGAACCCGGCTCTGCTGTGATTTCCACTGTTGCGTTCTGACGATCTGAACACACCCCACAAATCCAAGTTATGTGGCAGAGCTTTTCTCCAACCGAGTGCTTCGACTCGTTCAGCGCCCGACGAATGTGCATCACACCAGTGTCTTTTACCAGTTTGCCGGCGGCATGGGTCCGTCCTGCGTGGTGTGCGATGCCAGTGGTGTACTGTACGTCGGACTCTACGATTTTGCCGGGTCCTCTGACTCTGGTAGAGTAGTTGCTTTGGCGCCGAATGGCCAAGTTGTTCAGACGTACGAGATTCCTGCCAGCGAGATCACCGGCATCTGCATCAGGTTTGCCTCCAACTCCTTGCACTTGTGGTTTGCGGTGACATATACTGATGGGTTTGTTTGGGTGGTGCTCGAGTGCAGCTCCGACAACACGAGCCTCTTGGTGACGGAGGCGTCGACGACATCAATGTATCAGGTTCCTCTTTAGGCCTTTTGTCTCTTGAACAGCGAGCTTGCAGCGATCAACTAGTCTTGTCCAATAAAAAGCTCTTTGAGCATTTGCTCCGTGGTCTGAGGTGTGAAGCGAAGGTACT
The DNA here is from genome assembly GCA_027475765.1 of Paralagenidium karlingii. Lineage (NCBI taxonomy): Eukaryota > Oomycota > Peronosporomycetes > Paralagenidium > Paralagenidium karlingii. The sequence goes on from JAMFLO010000209.1 coordinate 2,871, forward strand.
TGGTCGAGTTCTTCTTGGAAAAGTGAATAACGGAGTATCTTCAGAAGGTAGACACAATGTCAGTGTCGCTCAATACGAAATGAAGAAGCTCCGCTCACTTGTTGTAGAAGCGAGTGTAGTGCGGAAGGATGGCATCTGTGGCGGATTTGACGAGCAAGTGACGGGTCGTTGGCTCTTGAACGACCATGGCTTTCTAAACGAATACCAGTTAGTCACGTTGAACCTCGGCGGGCGCGTTCGGTAGCAAGTCATACCTGCGTCTTGTGGATATCTTCAATGAACGCGTTGTATCTCTATTGAGTACGCAGACAACAGTTCCAGGATTCATCGCATCAGTTGCAGAAGGATTTGCCCGTTCACATGGCACGCGCGGTGCTGTGGATTGAATGTCGTTACCGCGAACTTGTCTTTGAGTAGCCTGCCGCTCTCGAGTGTGAGCAGCGTGCTGTTTTTGTTGTAGACGAGAGGCTCCGTCGGGTCTGTTAGGATGGCCGCAAACGGATCGTAACTTGTCGGATCATCCACAAACAAGAATAAGGCCAAGGCGCTGCTTATCTAATCAGCCAGCCAACAACCACTCGCACCTGACGTGAACAAACTGTTGGATCGCTTTGTCTCGCAATTCCTCCAGAGACGGACGAACTTTTGACTGCAGAAGCTGCCGGATCTCGTCATCCGTTTGTTGCCAGCAGGTCTGCAATGAAGTGCACAAGTAACCATAATTGTTGACCAGAAAGAGCAATCGGAGATCTCCACGCGGTGATTTGAGAAGTGCTGCTTTCGTCTGCAAAAGCTCCGTGAGCTGCATGATCACGGTTTCAACGAAAGACAGCGCGGACATGCGCGAGTCCTTGGATAGCAGCGCCTTGAGTGGCTTGGCGTATTTACTGAGCTGTCGTAGAAAACTGAGCGTCTGTCAAGAAGGTCGTTCATGGAAGTGTGAGTACAATGGAAGCATTGTGACGCAGAAGAAGGAGATCAGCAGACGCACGTGGCTGGTGACGGGGTGTACGTTGCCATCTCTCGATGGGTTTTTGTCCGCGTTGACGCCACCGGAGTTCTCGAGGATTTCAATCTGATACCCAAAGAGCTTTTGCTTGGCGGCCGTTCGGATGTCGCCTTCAATCTGGTTCATGCACTTGACCAGGATCCATGGATCATAGTCGGAGGACTTGGTGACTTCCTTGTTCTGCAAAAGAATCGGTGGTTTGATGCTCTCGCTCATCAATTGCTGGCGCATCGAGAACAGATCGTGTACTTCGAGCAGCTTGAACCCGTCCAGTTTGTCCACCAACGGAAGTGACGCGGTGATTTCACCTCGCAGACTTTCCAAAACCTGACGAATCGATGCGCAAAACGCCGCATGCGCCAGTTCCTCGCTTGGAAACACCTTGGAAGTTGTCGTTTGCTCCGCCTGAATAGTCACTTGCACGTCTAGCAGACGCTGTGCGAGCTTGGCGATGGGTTCCTTGAGGTTGAAGAGCACGATACTCGATGATTCCTCTTCGCTAAGAAACAATTTGATCACTTTGGTACGTTGCACGGCGTACTCTTTCAAAAGATCCGAGGTGTCCACGTTACTGCTGAGCAGACACGACAGCAATTGCCGCGCTTTGGCCACTTCCTGGTCGCTTGGCGGCAGCCACTCGAGTTCTCCGCTTTCATTGTTGCGGTTTCCTCTCAGCATGACGCTGATGGCGCTCAAAAAGTCGCTTTTGCACTTCTTTTGAGCCTGCACCAGCAATTCTCTTGCTTGGTCCAGCGCTTTGGTGCTTCCTTCGTACGTCCGATGGCTCTCGAGAAACTCGATCGAGTCCAAGAGCTTCTGCATCGCCTTGACGTATTCATCCTGGTCAAATTTCGCGCTCATGAGCGACGTCGACAGCTGTCAGACAGTCTCCCATCAGTGAATGCCAAAGGTCTTTGCCAAATCCATTGCTGTTCCAACGATTGCACCCCACCTCTTGCGCGACGACAAAGTTGTGCTGTACGCGATGCAGCTCCTGCACGCAGAGATCGATGTTCTTTTGAGTGTCTCGCAGCTTTTCCGTGAGGTTGTAGATCGGCAGCATCTCGCGTTCGACGCCAACGAGGCCGCGCTGGAACGACTGCAACGCGACAGCCACTTGTTGCATTTGCCGCTTGATGAGGAACAACAAGATCATCAGATGCATCAGACGTATCAGGTGCAGATTCTTTTCTGATTCCCCTTCCACTGCAGTGTGGTTGTGTACCTTGTTCTCGCTCATGGCGTCGCGAACGAGTGCCACGTTGGCGGCATATGCCCCATACACTTCCATTGTCGTTGGGTCTGGATGTTGAAGAGCAGTGTTGGGCAAGATCTGATCAGTCAGTAACCGATGTGTCAAACTGGTAGTCCCTCAGGTGGTGTGGCATGACTTGAGCACTACACAAGTCGTATGCGGGTAGGGCTTCGGGGTGAGGTCACTCCTTTATGTCGGAATTAAGCGAGCACTCACCTGCTGTGCTTTGTTGCGTCTGAAGATAAGGCAACCAGGCCAAGCAAAGAAGCCCCAAAGGGTCCAATCGCCCAACATGATTCCGCGCTTGCGCTTCAACAGCAACAACAACACCAACAATGCAGGTGGCACCAGCACTGGCACTGGAAACAGCATCTTCAGTGCCATCAGTCTCGTCGGAGGCGTCGGCAGCGCCGCCCACCATGACACCGCAAGCAACGCCAGCAATAATGACACCACCAGTACCAGTGCAGCACCCGCAGAGGACCCTGGCGAAGCCAGCAATGTTGAAGGCGTCGAAGACAGCGATCTGCCCAATGGATGGCGCATGGTCAGCAGTCGCCACTCGGGTCGAGGCTACTATTTGCACGTCGCCACGGGCCACACCCAGTGGGATAGGCCCACCGAAGCCGACACCAAGCGTAAGCAGTATTGTCTGTGAAGAACGCGATGGGCGATGCTCTATGAATGGATGCATGGAAACATACTGACAGCCGATGCATATCTCTTTGGTCCGTCTGCATCTTATTGACATGCGCAGGACTGGACGCCACGGCTGGTGCCAATGCCAAGAACAACATGCCCAACATGCCCAACATCCCCAACATGTCGATGTTCAGCAGCGGTGTGTCGCGAATGGGCGCCGGACTCTCCTCCATGTTTTCCCAGGCCAATACGCGGCTGCAGACTACGCTACAGAACAACAGTGTAATGCAACAGGCCACCCGCTCCTTCAACACGCGTTCGTCCTCGAGTCTCGAAACCGAAGGCAAAGTGGTCGACGAGCTGTTTGAAAACGAACGGCTCGACGGCAAACCATTGCAGCCCGTATCAGGAAACGACCCCAAGCGTTTCAGCGATCGCAAGGCCGCGAAAGGCAGTGGAAGCGACGTCATTCCCGACATGGAACTGCCCAAAGGATTCCAGTGGATCAGCGAGTGGGAGGTGGACCACAGCTACACTGCAGTCGATAAAGATGGTACGTTCTCCTTCGATATATTTTCAACAGTTGATGAATGACTAATCGGATACTACGTGCACTGTTGACTCTGCAGGATGGACGTATGGCGCCGACTTTGCTGATCTGTCCCGGTTACTCCAAGAGGATCTGAGCCATGCGTCCAGACACCCAAATGATCAAGTGCGTCGAAGACGATGGATTCGAGTGCGCCAGCTCATTGAAGAACCCACAGGTTCCAACTCTGCTCGTGGGTCTGAAGAGATCACCGAGTCGGTGACAGGAAACACTGCAACCAACGCATCAGTCGTCTTCAGCTCTTCGTCCGGACCAAAAGACACATCAGCGAATGCTGCAAGCGGGAAACTCAGTGACTCCAACGTTAGTTTGGAGTTGGACCCGGCTACAGACAGCCCAAGACAATTGTTTGAATCCGATGGCATCCATGACGACCCGTTCTTGCGAACAGCGCAACGCCAGCAGGGCGGTGGTTTTCGAGTAAACATGAAGTTTCCACATCGCGGCGGCAAAGACAACACCAAGGATTATCAGAGTATCAACCTGTCGGAAGTCATGTGGCTTGTGAACGCCAACGACATCACGACGGCGCCGACCGACGAGATTATGCGCGAAAAAACAGCAAATCTTGAGGTTTGACAAGTAACCAAATGATCTCATGGTAGAAGATCATGGGAGGGTAACTTTTGATCGCGTTAATGCTGTAACTCACAGGAACGAATCAAAGAAGCGACGACCAAGTCGATGCAACTGGAGAAAACACTGCGCCTGCAGCACGAAAAGAAGGCTCGCGAGATCTCTTCTCAACAGACCAAATTGGACTCATTGATTGATCAGTACAAGAAGATCAAACAGGAGAACGAGACACTGCAGACGAGTGTCAAGTCCCATCGCGAAACGGTCGAAGCCCTGCGCAAGGAAGCGGTAGGTCTTGAGCTTGTGCTGACGGCATTTGATTGGGTCTTTGAGAGTATGAGAGGATGCTGACTCGCTTGCGGTCGATTTTCGCTTTTGATGGATTGTGCAGACGGAAAAGGATCTTCTTGCAGTAGGTTTCTTTGGACGAGATAGAAGGCCATGACGCCCCTTCTTGCTGGTGGATCCGATCTCTGTGGATGCTCACTCGTGGCTTTGGTTGATGTTGCGACAATCAGAACGAAGAACAGCGCGCACTGAATGCTGAAATGGCAGCCGCCAACCAGGCTCTTGAGGAGAAAGCAAAAGCACTGGCGACGGCGCGCATGCGTTACAAGCGAGACAACAAATCGCTGGTGGAAGCAATTGAAGACGCCAAACAACGATTAGAGCAGCAGACCCAATCTCGCGCCAACGCCAAGACGAACGATCCCATTGCCAAGCAATTGGAAGGGGAAATCGACAAGTTGAAGCAACTCCACGCGAAACTCGAAGCCGTTCGCCAACATCGTTTGGCGATGGAAGAGGAAAGCAAAGCGTTATTTAATCTAGTGGTAGAGAAAAAGGCCGACCTCAAGTTCAAATCCAAGAAGCGGGTACGTGCGACCAGACTGGCGGGCAATCAAGAACGAGGACTCACTGGGACTCCATGGGTTTGTTGCTTGATGCAGATGGAAGCTGCTCTGAAAGAAGTGGACGACAAGATCAAGACTTTGAAAGAAGAACAAGCCGCGCTGACCAAGAAATTCGCTGAAAAACCCGAAGGAGAAGAACTGCGCCAACTGACAGCGCGACGCAACGGCATTCGAAGCGAATTGGGCGCTTTGAAAGAGCGTCGCACCATGTTGATGACACAAAAGCGCAAACAGGAAGGCACCGACTAATCGCTTTTGCCATGACGCAGACACGCGGAGAGAGGAGTCGAGAGTGGTGCCCAAGGCTCAGTGTTGTGGTTTTGTGTGGGTAATGCTTCGTAGTAAATACGTTTTGTGATGAACCAAGTTACGCGCCCGTTGGTGAAAACGCCATACAGCCAAAACGCTGATCGATTAAATTACAGTTGCCGCACTTCGGTGATATGCAGGTTCTCACAGAGCGTAGCCAACGATTCTTGAAGCGTGTGCTCCAGCACCAGTGTCAGATTCGATCCAAACGAGCTCACGTTCAGCACTTGGTTCTCCGTATCAAAGCCCGACATGGCCGCGACCACTCCCGTCTCGTCAAAGCCAAAGCTTCTGCCCCCCAACTTGATGACTCGCCAACGCTCGGGCGATACAATGACCGCATCTTGCTCGAAAGAAGCCAACGACAGCTGTGTTCATTGCAACATCATGCGGACATGTGTCAGAACAGCGTAAAGCGCCAGCCACCAGTGCAAACGGAATGGTTGCATACCTCGTCGACCATCAAACTGATCTCTTCGGCCGTCTCGGTGTAGCTCCAAAACTTGACCCCGTCGTAGCAATTCGGGGTTGCTTGTCCTTGAGAGTCCGGTGAGTGCTTGTCGTGGAGCCCCGCGTCGTCACAGTGCGACAGCAGCACCAATTGTGTGAGTCCAAAGGCACTGGCGCGAATCATTTCTTTCTTGAGTCGCACAAGCGCAAGCGACTCAGCGTAAACTGCACATCCAACGACGTACAAATAGACCAGACGACCGAATCGGCATCATGAGGAAACCTGAACAGAACCACCGAACGAGCCACAACAACCTAAAAACTTACCAAGAAGGTACTGTTGCGACGGATCGACAAGTGCGCGCGGAGGCGGCGTGGAACAGGAGACTGGGCTTTTCGCGCCCTCATCGCCGTCCAGTTGACATTCTTCTTCGGCCGACTTGCGTTCCTCTTCCGCTTCTTTCGCCTGACAGGAAAGGACGAGGTTGGTTGAGCGATGGGTCAACTGCCAAACCAAAAGCTTCCACTCACTTCTTTGAGTCCATGCAGTCCACGCGAGAGTTTGCGCTGGAAACACGAAATGGCTTTGGCCAGATCTTGCTCCTGGACGTAGATGATGTCGGTGTCGTAGGTGCTCATGTTGAGGATACTGATGCTATCTTCGGCCAGGAGTTTGGAGAGAAAGCTGACAACCCCGGGAAACTCGGCCACCATGGGTCCCAAGTGGATCTGAAATACATTGTTTCGCCTTGTTCAATGCCACGAATCTGCAAAACGACACAAGCAAACATCCAACCTGAATGGCGTGCCATTGTTGCGGTGCCACGTGAATCAGGTCGCGCATGTCGGATTGCACAAACATCTCAATGCCGTTGGGGTCCATGAAGAGCGTCGCCCCTTCCGGATCGTACACGATGGAGAAGATTTCGGTCTGCACCGAGCGACAAATATGCTCTCGCTCATTCGAGCAGCATTGCTCGTTCTCGTCCAGCGAGCAGCCGCCGTAGAGAAAGAGGCTAGCAAAGGGAGAGCCGATCATGAGGCAAACAGAAAGCCAGCCAACCCAGCAATCAAACAACTCACTTGAGAAGCGGCCAACTGCAGCGTCGAATGTGCGCTGCCGGAATGAACACCACACTCAGTTTACCTGGTTTCCATGGAGCAGCCAGTTTAGCCAAATCGTCGCATAGCGCATAAAACGCCACGTCCCATTCACTACTTCTTTTTTGAAGTGGATTTGGTTTCTTAAGTAGCATTTGGCCATAAACCCACTTTTGGGTGGACAGTTTGCCATCGTGGCAGTGGGCCAGGAAAAAACGGCACGCCAAACGCCGACCCACCAACTCTTTCTTACCTTTGAGTAGCGTGGCATGGAAGTTTGAGGTGGTCACAATGTCCATTTCTGCAATTTCGGGAGTCTAGTCAGACACGCAACAAGTCACCCACTCTGCCTCTCTGCCTCTCTGCCTCTCTGCCTCTCTGCCTGCTCTCCAGTGCCACACCACAAAGCAGACTGGAGAACAAAAATCAACAAGTTCAATTCCCCTTTCTTAGTGCTACTTCACCAAATGCTACTTCACAGTGCACTCTCTGGCACAAACTGGTTCGTCACCGGTACCCTGCTGTAGTACTGTTTCAACCAATCTTTGTGCTCAGAGGAACGGGCCAATCAGAGCGCGTGACGGCAATCAATTCTCAAAGAGTCAAAAGGTACAAAGAAACATGGCGCTGCGTGCCGGAGTCAAGCGCTTCGTCGGTCTTTCGGCGCCAAAAGCGGTGCTCACACGCTCGTTGCAGCATGCCGCAGACAGAGTCCAAGTGGTGAGTAGTGTGTCGCTTTCTTTTCGTGCAATTCCGACGCGAATTGGACTTGTGCAGGGATCAAAAGCCATCTCAATGGATCGATGACTCACCTGACCTCGCTTGCTCGTCAGCGCCTTCCCGAGGAACTGGATCTCAATTTGAAATGGTCGCTTGTCGACAACGACGTGCTGGCCAAAGGCAGAGTACTGGCCAATTTGGATTGGTACCGACTCAAAATGTTGGCAAAAAAGGCCAAACTACCCGAGAAACCCACTGGCAAACCCTTGACCGTTAAGCGTGTCAACGTCGATGAGCAGCATCTAGAGTATGATAAGCTCTACAATGAGGTGCTTTTTTCTCACTCTCTTCACCTTTGGCATTGATTTTCAGCCTGAGCTGAACGGATGGAATGGGATCTGTCGTCCGTTGTCTGAAGGTGACCAAGTACTTCTCCAGCATCAAGGCATTCTTCACTTGTGATGGCGTTTTGGGTGCTGCATCTGACGCTACCACTCGCACTCGTGTGATCACCGATTCGCCTGCTATTGCGATGCTCAGCAAGGCCCTTGTGGTGAGTATCGTCTTTGAGTATCGTCTTTACGGATTGCTTGCAGTGTACCGTTGTTGCTTTACGAAACTAACTTGTGCGAAATTGCCGGTGATTTTGCTTGCTATGTTCTTTGTTGGTGCCCATAGCGTTCGGTTCGAAACCCGAATTACGCTGCCGCTCGTCCAATTGTTCTCTACGTTGCCACTCAAGGAGACTTCAAGGACAAAGAACCACAAGGGTTTTCGTATATGGACGTCGACGAAAACGGAACGCCATACATCAAAGTGGTTGTGACTGGTCCTGCCGAGTTGACAGCATTGAAGGACACCCTAGCTCTTGCCAACAAAGATCTTGCCGAGCGCAATGCGGATTCGTTGTTGCTCCCTGCTGATCTGATGCGTCCACGTGGCGGAAAATTGGCTCTTGTGTTCAGCACTTCTCCCGCCTTTCGTGCCGCTTGTGTTTCTTCGGGTGCTTTAATTGGTGCACACCTCAGCGTTTGGTCACCAAGTGGTGTGTCGCCCCTGTTTGGCGGTGCTGTGGTCGATGGATCCAAGCGAGTCAGCGAAGATGCCTCGGTCGCCCTTGAGAATGGCTTTGCTGTGCCAATCAAGTCCCGACGCTTTGTGGTTCAGGATCCTGCCGCTGCTGTGTTTGTTGACAAGTCTGAGTCTGGTCTGCGTCCGCTGAAGCCCTCCGAAGCTGGTGCGCTCGTGAAGAAGCTCGACTCGATGGTTGACACGAAGAAGTTTGAGCAGTACCTTCAGGTAACACCATTGTGAATCACCATAAAGGCGATGATGCTGATCGTGTACGTTGTTAAACAGAAATCTTCAACCAAGGCATTTGCGGTTGCGAGCGAAGCCGACATTTCGTCGGTGTTTTCCAAAGTCTAACTAGGTGCTGAGTTACAGCACCAAACGACATGAAGGAAGCTATATCCGTTGTTCACCTGTTATTCCATTTATTGTTATGATGTTCATCAACACTCAACACACCCAACAAGCTGCAACCTTTCTCGCAACTGCAACAGGGTAGCTCCGTTGCTCCTCCGTTTACGTGCGACGACGACTGCCAAACCACTTGTCATTGCGGCTTTCGTCATCGTCACGGCTACGGCGGTCGCTTCGGGGAGATCTGTCGTCGTCATGGTCATCGTGGGACATCAACGTGTCACGAACTTTTTCCGTCCAATGCTCGGCCGTCTCCTTGACACGATCAGTCACGCCTTTAGCGGTGTCTTCCGTCTTTTCTTTGGCGTCACGCGCATTATCCTTTGAGTCTTCTTTCCAACGGTGCATCTTGCGCTTCGTTTCGTCGCTCGTTTCGCCAGCCCGCTGTTTCCAATCGTCCACTTGCTCCTCCGTCTGGCTCTTCTTGTCCTTTGCGCTCTGCTTCCAGTCGTCCTTCTTACGCTTCATGTAATCCATGTTCTCGTCCACATCTTCTTGCATGCCTTGCTTCCGCGACTCCCACTCGCCTTTGGCTCCGCGTACACGGTCTTCCAATTGCTCGCGTTTCTCTCGGGCCTTCGAGGCGACGCGCTGCTTCGCTTCTTGTGCTCGCTCCGAGGCATCGTCCACGACGCGCTGCACTTTGCCTTGCGCTTTTTTGGACTTTTGATGCGCCATGTCCTGAGCTCGACCGGCATCCCGGTCTTCCTCTTCGCGGATTCTCAACGCTTCCTGCAAGAGCAAATGATGAGGTCAGCTGTGCCCAATATATGCAGTCACGCAGCTCACTCGGGACCTGCAGGCAGTGGCGGTACTCGTACACCTCCCGATCGCAGCTCGGATGGTCAAAGCCACCTCGCCAGAGGTTTTTGAACCAGTCCTTGTAGCACGCTTTCACGCGTTGCTTGAACTCGGCACAGTCTCGCGTGGCCTCTGGTTCTCGATCCTGATCCCGTTGATTCGTCCACTCACGGCTCATGGTCTCTTCTTCTTTCTTCTTCTGCTTCTTTGCTTCTGGTTGTTTCCAACAATGAGCTTCTTCTTCAACATCCAAATGCTGTTGCGGCATTGGAGGTTCATGTTGTTCACGGGTGTCTCATCCCCAACGTCCGGTCGCAGATCGGCGTCACTCAAACACCATGTCCCAAGCGCATCGGACAGTTACACCAATGAGAACTAATCCCCGACTGAAATTCATATTATCAATTTTCAAGTGTTGAGCAGCATTGTGACTGAGTAAGCTATGAGACTTGATACCCGTCTAGAACATGATAGAACCATCCAATCCAACGGATCCATGTCATTCAATTGCCATTCCTAACACATCTGACTCACCGTTAAATCGCACCAATCTGTTCTAACCCCCTTTTTTCCCTCCAATAAGCACTTATCGAAGAAGAAGAAGAAGGCAACGAGAAGAACCATGGCCAAGCATCATCCGGATCTCATCATGTGTCGTAAACAGCCCGGTGTGGCAATTGGGCGACTCTGTGAGAAAGATGACGGTAAATGTGTCATCTGCGACTCGTACGTGCGTCCCTGCACGCTGGTGCGCATCTGTGACGAGTGCAACTACGGCTCCTACCAGGGTCGCTGTGTCATTTGTGGCGGTCAGGGAATCTCGGACGCGTTTTACTGCCGCGAGTGCACGCAGTTGGAAAAAGATCGTGACGGCTGTCCGAAAATCGTCAATTTAGGAAGCTCCAAGACCGATTTGTTCTACGAGCGCAAGAAATACGGCTTCAAAAAACGATGAAAGCACCACCTCTTGGGAACTTGGGAGTATTTTGCTTTGGCAGCAGATTAATCGTAAGTAACAACACCAGGAAACGAATAGCAACAACCGCCAAAGGGTCATTTACGTGTTTATCTTTGTTGGCAAGTCACATCAAACTCAGCTGGCTTTGGTCTTGAGCTCTGCCAGCTCGCCATCTTCACGCAACTGCTGGACAATGTCCAGACCGCCAATGAGCTCTCCGCGCACATAAAGCTGCGGATACGTGGGCCAGTTGGAGTACTGTTTAAGTCCCTGTCGCACGCTTTCGTCGCTGAGAATGTCGAAGGAGCCATATTCAAAGCCTTCGTCGTCCAGAATCTCGATGAGTTGACGTGAAAAGCCGCATTTGGGGGCCTGTGGCGTGCCTTTCATGAACACCATGACGGGCGCCTTGTTGATCAGCTGGGCATAGCGATTCTCTTTCTTGGCTTTCTTTGCGACGCCCAGTTGCTCACTCAAATCTCCTTCTTCCTGCTCAATGCTCAGCGTCAGCACATCTCCGTTCAAGTAGCTCACTCCATTGATCAAATCTTACCGCCATTTCGTTGAGAATATCGAGTCCGCCGATAAGTTGGCCGCGCACATAGAGTTGAGGATAAGTCGGCCAGTCAAAAAGCTTTTTGAGTCCCTGACGCACTTGCTCGTCGGTCAAAATGTCAAATGAACTGAATGGAATCTCATGGTCACGAAGAAGTTGCACGGCCTTGCGAGAGAAGCCGCATTTGGGCTCGGACGGCGTTCCTTTCATGAACAAAAGCACCGGCGCCGAGTTCACCAATGCGCGTAGACTCTCTTGGAAATCTGCTTCGGCTTTTGTTTGGTCACACAAACAAGAAACCCAACGGTTAGTAATCTACGAGATCTTGTGCAACAAATAAACTCTACTCACTCTGTTCAGGCGTCTTGGTGAGGCCCAATTGCTCCACAAGGCTGCCTTCCGACTGGACATCCATCGCACATTCACAAGGTCATTGAGAGCCACAGATGAACGAACTGCTTGCAGTCCAGTCAAACAGTACCTTCATCTCCTTGAGGATATCCAGTCCACCAATCAGTTTCCCATTCACATACAGTTGAGGATACGTTGGCCAGTTGGAGTACTTTTTCAGCCCTTCGCGTACGTCATTGTCTTTGAGAATGTCAAACGAGCCAAATTGAATGTTTTCGGCGTTGAGCAACTCAATGGCTTGGCGACTGAAGCCGCACTGGGGGTCACTGGGACTTCCCTTCATAAAAAGCATCACGTCGGACGCAGCGATGAGCTTCTTGAGTCGATACACCAACGCGTCACTCAACGACGACGACGAGTCGGAAGAACTGGTCTTGGCCTTGTGTTGCGGGTTGGTGCTGGCACCTTCTTGCTGCTGGTCTTCTTCTGCTGCACGTTTCTTGGACAAACTCTTGCTGAGCACATCGATACGTTTGGCCAGTTCCGACACGTTAGCACCTTCCAACTTCTCCAGCACGCTTTTGCCTTGTGCGATCACAAAGGTCGGCACCACTGCGATTTGAAATTGCTCCGAGAGTTCTGGTAATTCCTCGGCCGCCACTTTGAGAAAGCGAAGTCGTGGGTGCAACGTGGCCAATTGCTTAAACACCACGTCGATCTGGCCGTTGGGGCGGCACAGCTCATGGAATTCGGCCCAGAAGAAAGTCACCGTCAGCGCCGAGCTGTCCTTGGAAGTCAGCTGTTCGTACTGCGACGCTCTTTGCACCGCGATCACCGTGCCCGGAACTCTTTCCATCCTTGTCTGCTGTTTTGTTGATTGGCGTTGAGGTTTGAGATGACTTCCGGACTCAGAAATCGTGGACCCAGGAATCAGACTTATTTCGAACCAATTGAACCACACCAAGCAGAATTGAACCCGAAGGATAATAATTAAGCTTCTATTCAAACAAGTTTACAAAAACCTACCCGAGGTTTTCCAAAATTGCGCCATTCATGTTCCAATCAGAATGCCCTGCTTTAGGAAGATGCCTTCCACCATTTCTCCAGAAAAACAAAAGAATCGCCAAGACTCGTGCGTGTGGAGCGCTGTGGCGTTGCTGCCGAATGCGGACGATACCGTTGCTGATGGTGCGATTCACGAGGCGCCTGGTGCAGTTGCCGGCGGTGTTGTTGCTTGTGGTTGACACTCTTGCGCTCTTGGTGCAGTCGAAGTGACGCGCTCATCTCTTCGGCTTGTAGATGCCATGACGAAGAGATGAAGAAAGTCGGCTCTGACGCAGCACTCAATGGCATTGAAGAAGACAGAACAGACCGCGGCGACACTGGCGACGGAGGGGATGAAAACGACGAACGAGCGGAAGACGAGCATGAACCGGCGTCAGAGGAGGCGATCGGACTCGCAGGAGCCGAACGCGAGGGGGAATCGAGCAACAGACTTGAAGAACACGTGCTTCCATTGCTTGTCAAACTGTCTCTCGTGCTAGAAGCTGTGGATTTGGGTGGCTTTGACTTCATGGCTTTTGGCCTCAGCACCCATGACTCCACCTTTGTATTCGTGTTCACATTCATCGCTGGGGTGGATTCTTTTGCTATTGCATTTGATGTGGTGATGGTTGTACTTGTGGTGTCAATGACTCTTGAAAGCTGGATCGTACTCGGCAGTTTTGATTGGATCTTGTTCTGCTCTTGCGTCTGCTCTCCCACAACTGGTTTGTGACCTATCACCGTAGGATTAGATCGGATTGCACCATTAATATTCACATCGTCCTTCACACCATCCTTCAAATCGTTTTGAACACCACAAACGTTTGCAATTGCTCTGGGACTTCCTGAGATTGTATGGTTGTTGACCGTGGAACTGGTGCTGCTGCTGCCTGCTTTCTTATAACTGGAGCTGTCTTCAGCAGAAGCATTTGCTTGTGTACTATCGGAACTCTGAGAAGCCTCCCTGTCAGCAGACGAGATCCGTTCCATTCGGGGAATCACTTGGGCGACTCCTTGTTCATTGTGAATCGACAATACAGGCAAAACCATGTCCAGAGCCTGCACTGGTTCGGGCGAGAAACGCGGATTTCGTTGAGGTCGCACGTACACTGCCGAAAGATCTGCAACGTTCTCCAGCGAGATGAGATGTAGCGTCACTTCCTTGTCTGGCGTAGGGAACGTTTCCTTCAAGAAGTCGCGAAGCAGTTGGTCCGACGAAATGGCCAGAAAGCGAGTACGCAGCGATTCTCCACCTTGTTGTTCCTTCCGTTGCATCAGCAGCCCATATTTTCCCTCGCTTTGTCCGAGGCGCTCGCGAATTACATGGCGCACAAAGCGCAACCCGATGGCATACAGATAGCGCACATCGACGGTCACAGGGTCAAGTTGCGAGTCTTCTGGAAACGTCAGCAGACAGGTCGAGCGCACGACATCCACTTCCAGAGGTCCGCCGCCCATCGAGGAATCGACTTGTTGGTAGTTTGGTCTTTGAGTCGGCGTCCAAACGAGCGCCGTAGCCGGCTAAAAAAAGAGATAATCGATCGATCGCTGGCTTCTTCCTTGCTTTCTCTTGTGTGTTGTCACAAACCAAAGCAGAGCTGAATTGAGTGACTTATTGAGGTGTGGCCCACACGATGGTTTTGTCACACTTTGGAGTTGAGAAAAGAACAGCTCATCTCACACTAAATGTCAACAGCATATACATTGTGAAAGGTATCCAAGCCAATAGATTGTGCCGCTTGAACCTTCACCAACCCTCTCCAATAATTCCAGGATCATGCATTTTTGCAGTATTCGTCGCCTGTTTTTGTCCCATTGCAAGAACACGCTCGCGGTTAAATCCGATCCGTGCTCCGTTCAAGTACGACTTGCTCGACAAACTTCGACCCAGCTTTCCAAGGCGAGTTGGATGGTTCACGAAGGTTGCCGGGCACCAGTAGCAGACCAGTGGGCACTGAGGGTAGGGTGCGGACTGTCTTGGGAAATGTATGCTTCACTAGGTTTTTGTATGCCGAGCGGCTCTGACCCATTCGTTTGGTGTCGAGCGCTGCTTAAGTTCGAGTTTGGCTCACAGGCGCTTTCAATACGGTTTTCATCCTCGGAAATCACTCTCTCAACATGGCGGAAGTCGCAACCGAAGTCAAGCTCTTTAACAAATGGTACGTGCGCGTTGCCGCCGCCGCAGAGAAAGACAGGGGAAAAGCAGCAGCACAGGATTCTTCGTCGAGTCGTTCGCTCTTGAATGAGCCGCTAGCGGGCTTGGGACGTGCCATGCCAGTGGAGTTATGCCACCTCAAGTATTAATGGATTGGATGGTTGCTTACTTGGACTTGTAGGACTTACGATGATATCACGGTCAATGATATCTCGTTGGAAGACTACGTGGCCGTCAAGGGCAAGGCCGTGACTTACTTGCCCCACACCGCGCAGCGCTACCAAAAGAAGCGTTTCCGCAAGGCCCAGTGCCCCATTGTCGAACGTCTGGCCAACGCTTTGATGCGCCACGGCCGCAACTCGGGCAAGAAGCTCAAAGCTGCTCGCATCGTCAAGCACGCTTTGGAAATCATCCACTTGCTGACCGACAAGAACCCCTTGCAGGTGGTCGTCGAAGCCGTCATCAAGTCGGGCCCCCGTGAAGACTCGACCCGTGTCGGTTCGGCCGGTGTGGTGCGTCGCCAGGGTGTCGATGTCTCGCCTTTCCGTCGTGTCAACCAGGCTCTTTACTTGATCTCGACCGGCGCTCGCGAAGCCTCGTTCCGTAACGTCAAGACCATTGCCGAATGTCTCGCCGATGAACTCATCAACGCGTCCAAGGGCTCGTCCAACAGTTACGCTATTAAGAAGAAAGACGAAGTCGAACGTGTCGCCAAGGCTAACAGATAAGTCGCCCCCGGGTGGCCGTCCTTTTGGCTCTGGAAGCCCAACGAGAATCAATCGTGTGCGTTCCACCACTACAACAAGAACAACAACAACAGGATATTGCTGGTGCTGCTGCTTGGGGTGCTTCTGGCAGCGCTGCGACGGGTTGGGCGACCGAATCAAAAGGGAGTGCTGCAAAGGATGGATGGTGTTTCCGTCTGTCTGTCTGTCTGCTTGATGAGAAAGGAACAGGAGTAATGCCAATGATGAAAATCGCCATGCAAAAACGTTGAGAGCAGAACGCCCCCATGTGTCTTCCTTTTCGCCCCCTTTGGCTATTGTATTGCTCTATTATTGCGCCTCTTGCATGTCTAGGCCCATATGTCCCGTCAGTCGATCAACTCGTCCAGACTCTCATCGGTTTTGCCGCTCGTGCGCAACTGGCGAATGATGGCTTTGAGCTTGTTGACCAGCTCGCTTTCGGCGTTTTTGTTGGCGTTGTTGGTGATGAGTTTGACTCGCGACGCATATTGCAGTGACGTTTGGGTCTCTTCCTGGTTGTAATCCGCGGGTGAGATGTTGACAAACATGAGCGTCTTGGCGTTGCCACCCAGTGAATCCTGCATCAATTGGGTCAACTGCATGCCAACGAGCCAATCAACCAGCCCATCCATCCGAAACAACACCGTCAGCCGCCTGTGCTCTTCCTCATGCCTTTTGGTGTTTGGATCACGTCGCACCTTGTTGTTGCGATACGGAATGAACTTTTCTCCGCTTGAAAGTGCCGCGATGACATCTCCGAGCGCTGGTCAGTCGTCGCCACGCCAGCAATCTCGCGTTAGTCTCGCAAGACTCTCCACCACATCAAACCGACAGACAAACCCAAGCGATGCGACTCACCGCTGAGACTCTTGTTGATGCTCTGCGCTTCTTTCAACCGCTCGGCGGTGGCACCAGTCTTGCCAGCCCGCTCCGAGCCAGCCAGGTCTACCAGACTGAGCTTGCCAATGCTCGTCTGCATCCCATTACTCATAGTCAGTTCCAGTGTCATGGGATTCGAACGTCAAAGGTCACATGACGCACGACACATGCCAGCCAGCAACCAGACTCACGCTTTTGGTGGTTTTGTTGTAGTTTTCGACGAGAAGCGAGAAAACCGAGTGACTACGACTGCTCTCGGCGTTCATTTTGGTGGCGCCGACTTGGCGCTTTTTGTTGGCCGCCTCAAACAGCCGCAGGGTCTGCACAGGGTCCTTGCAGCTCTTGATGGTAATGTTCTGCACGAAGACCATGCCTTTGTCATTCTTCTTGATCTCGAGCTTTGGCGCATCCTTATCGTGGCCACCGTCAATCAGATAGAACAGATCCACCAGCGCGTCATTGTACAACTCGCACATGTACGCCTGGAAGCTGATCAGGTTGTTGGCTGCGCTGCTGGCCGCCAACTCAAACAAGTGGTGGATCGCGCGTGGTGTCAACCCAGGTAGTGCGTCGTTGCCCGTCATGGTGAAGGTCTTGCCGCTTCCGGTCTGGCCATACGCAAAGATGCACACGTTATAGCCATCAATAGCCGACTGCATCAGCATTTTGGTGTCTTCAAAGACTTCTTCTTGGGTGCTCAGCTGTGTGAAGGCGCGATCGTAGGAATATTGCTTGGGGCCGTGAGCAGAGTCAACTTCCATTGAATACTCGTCGATAAAGCGCACGCACGTCGAGCAGCCACGTTCGGTCTCGGATGTGCTCATGGGCCGACATCTCGCAAACACGCGGATCTTGCCTTTCATGTCTTCGATCATGTTGTAGTATTTCTTGCGCAGCGCCTGCTCTTCTTTGTAGCTGGTCTCCAGTTTGCTCAGATTCGCGCGTGTGCCAGCTAATTCCGTTTGCAGCGCATCGGCTTCTTGCGCTCTCTGGCGGAGCGCACTCATTTCTTCCTGCACTTTACTCAATTGATTGGCTTTGCCGCCCAACTCACTCAGTTGGGTCTTCATGGCGTCCACTTGTTGCTGCAGAGACGCCGACTGCTGTTTCGTTTGGTCCAATTGCGAAGTCAGCGACGAAATCTCTTTGCGCGCCGCGTTTTCGGCTTCTTCAAGTTGCTTTTGGTGCTTTTTGTCCGCATCGGCGATCTTTTTGTCCAGCAGTCGCTTGGCCACTTCGTCGTCTTTGGCAAACCCACCACCGCCACCACCGCCACTGGCTGCTTTGGCTTCGGCTTTGGCCAACGCGGCTTCCAGTTGATTCAATTTGACTCGATCAGCTTTGGATTTTGCTTCCAGTGCTTTGACTTTGCTCTTGTACTCCTCCAAAAGCACCGAAGTTGCCACACCTGCTGCACCAGCAGCTTTGGCATCAGATGGCTCTGCACTGGTGTTGTCCAGCGCTGCGTTCTTTTTCGAAGGGCTTCCTGCCCCACCTGGGACCGCTTTGGTGGGGCTTCCACTTCCATTACTCTTCCCTTCCGCTTTCTTTCGCGTTGGCGACGATCCAGAAGCTGTTTTCGGTGGCGAAGACGCCGCTGCTGCAGCATCCATTTGGTTCACGAACATCTCGAGCTTGCGTCTCAGGATCATGGCACCGCGTTGGATCGGCACTTTGTCGGCTTCTTGTAGCGCCGTTCGAAATGTCGCGGCTTCGCTGGGGGTTTTCTCGATTCTTTTGAAGAAATCAACGGCTCGCTCGCAGGCGGCGACGTAAGTCTGATGCGCTTTGGCCTTTTCGCCTCGATTCCACTGCACTTTGCCCACTTCCAGTGCTTGTTTGACGGCAGACACCAACTCGGCGTTGGGAGCATTAGGCGGCTTGGCTTCGGCGGCTTCTTTGCCTTCTTCTTCGTCATTGTCCACGGTAATCTCTTCGTCTCCTTTGGCGTCCGCGGATTCTGCTTCTTCTGCTTCTGTTTGGTGCAGATCGTCTTTGCCGTCTGCTTTGGACGCTGCTTCTACTACTGCTGCTGCTGCTGCTTCGGTCTCCGCTTGCAACTGGGCGAGAGCCTGAGCGTGAGCTTCGGCCTCCCGCCGCTGGGTCGCGATCGCAGCTTCCAAACTCGCATCGACAACCGCCTTGGCCTGCTGGACTTCCTCCAGCAACTGGTTCTGCCGCTTTGAAGATGCCTCCGCTTCCAGCGCTCTAGCCACGGCCTTTCGCGTCTCTTCTTGGGCAGCTTCGACTTTGCCGCTGGCTTCTTGTTCGCGACAAGTTGCGGTCTTAGCGGCCTCCACGGCGTCTTGGACTTGCTGTTGCTGTTGCTCCATACGACGGGTTTGTTGCTCCGCGTCACTTTGCAATCGCGCCACTTGGCATCGCGCGGAGGTCAATTGAGTTTCCAACTCCTGATTGGCGCGTCGAATGGCATCGATCTGTGCTTGGAGATCTTGGATGTCGGCCCGCGCTTGCAGTTCAAGAGGATCGGGTCCTGTCTGGGTCGAGTTGTCGTCTGTTTCCACTGGCGGAACCTGGGTCAAAGGTGCTAGGTCGGAGGGCTTCGACTCTTGCTGGGCTGGAACTGCCATTGAGTCATTGGTGCTGGGCGTCTGCTCTTGGGGTGGAGTGGTGCTCTTCTCTTGTGTTGATTCTTGCTGGTGGTATTCTGGTTGGTTGTCATCGACGAGCTTGGGTTCGCTGACCGATGAACGTGGAGAAGTAACGGCATCTTGATGGGGCTCTGATGTCGACTCTTGTGTGATCTGTAGGCCATGGGACTCCGGTCGCTGGGCAACGCTCTCGGTCTGCACCTCGACTGGTATTGGTTTGCCCTCTGTCATCAACGGGATGGATTGGTCAGCCTCTGCTGGCGCTTGTTGCAGCACGTGGTGCCCAATCGAAGTGGTGGGATCTTCCGGTGATGACGGCGTCTGCTTCTCGTCAGTGGCAATGCCGTTCACCTCTTTCTGGGTCAGCGCAGCTTCACCAACGACAACTATTGATTTTTCTTCAGAGTGAAGAAGCTCTTGTGGTGCAACTGGTTGTTCTGCGCTGGAATCGGCTTGAACAGCATCTTGGCTGCTGCTCTTGTCGGTGGCCGGCTGATCAATTGGTTGAGGACTTGCAACATCCTGCCTGTGCTGCTCCGCGACGCTTTGGATGCCAGTCGAACTCGATAGCGTGGTGTGGTCAACCGAGAGATTCATCGTCTGCTGTGCAGTTTGTTCTTTGGCCGCAGCTTCCTGACTCGCAATGGTCGATTGCGAGTTGCTTTCATCTCTTTCGATGACTGCTGGTGTACTGAAGGAATCTCCAGCGACAGCCGCCGTAGAACCGGGTTGCAAAGAGGTCTCTTGTTGATGGGCTTCACGGGGATTCAATGCTGCAGGTGCCACATGGACGACCGTCTCCGTTTCGGCAGAGGAGGACGTAGAGCATTGAGGTTTCCCAGCACCCTGCGAGTCATGTTGAGCTGGAGGTTTCGTAGCTGGTTTGCCAGTCGTCTCTGCGTTGGACAAGACGTCAGGCTGCATTAAATTCTCCTGACGTTGCGCAGATCCTGCTGCTGCTGCCGGAAGCGGAGCTGTTGACACCGACTTTCGTCTCGCATTCATCAATGGGCCAACTTGCCATTTACCCAACGTGTCCAGTTCGGCCACTTTGGCGTGATGCACCTCTTTCAATTTAGCCAACTGGTCTTTGAGTTCGTTCAGACGCCGCTCGGCCGTCTTGAACGCCAGGTACAAGTCTTTGACTTGCGCTTTGTCCTGCAGCGTTGGTTCACGCTGGTTGACGCGTTGAAACTCAGCCAACCAGTTTTTGATGCGTTGTTTGGCTGCATTCTTGGTTTCTTGCGCGTTGCTGACGGCTTCTTTGGCTTCTTTGATGGCCTGTTTGCTCGCGAGTAGCTCTGGATTACTACTGAGGTCGATGTGATCGGCGTCCGCCTCAGACGTAGCAGAGGAGTCCTCTGCACTGACCACAGGAGTCGTTTGGGTCTCGGGGGATGACAACGTGGATGCGTTGGAGGAAGCTGCTGAAGGCGTCGACACTGGAGCCACAGGAGTAGGCGTCTCATTTGTTTCAGTTGGAGAAGTGACGAGGTCGGCCGTTTGACACGACTGCTCCACCGTGTTGATGTCTGTCTGTGTCTCTACGGGGATTTGCAGCACTTGTGGTGGTGCTGGTGCCACAGGTGGGAGCTTGGGCTGTTTGACTCGGACGGGTTTTGTCTCGATTGTGCGAATCAAGAACTCAACCGTGTCACGCACTGCTGCCTGCTCCACTTGCTGGAACTTGAGTGTCGCCTTGGCCAACGCTTGTTGCAGCGATTGCTCCTGGCGCTTGGAAGTGTCCACCATGGACTCCAACTGGCAGATTCGCTTGTTCATGACTTCCATCTGATGGTCCAGCGTGCCTTGGTGGGCCTCCACTTCGACCGTATGCACCAACTCTTGAAGGCAGACCTGCACGGCGTACTGGATGCTAAATCGCTCAGTGAGTTGAGCGATCAACATCTCGTACCTTTCATGGGTCTTCTCCACCACTTGACGCGTAGTCTGCAGATCCTGCAGATGTGCTTGACACTGCTCGCGCAAGTCTTGAATGACCGAACGCTCTTGTTGCTGGTCGCTCAAGGCTTTGGTCAGTTGACTGCACAGGTCTTGTTGCACCCGCGCCAACTCGTGGTCGCATTGATCCAAAAGCCGAGTCAGCACTTCTTCTTGAGCCAGCAATTTGCGCTCCATCTCTTGCTTCCAAAGGTTTTTCTCATCAAGAAACGCTTGCTCCTGAGCCATTTGCTGCTGGTGCACCGCTTCCAGTTGCTGCTGCACCTGCAACTCTTTGGTCTTGGTGTCCAGTATCAAGGCCGCGTACTTGTCCTGCTCTCCCTGGAGTTGGCTCTTGGCCGTTTGCTTGAGCTGGCCGATAAATTGCTCGTAATGGCTTTTGGTCTGCTGTTCCACGGCGTTGAATTTCGTGATGAGCGTGCGTATTTGCTCTTGGTGCTGCTGTTTGAGCGTCTGTATGTCCTGCACCACGCGCTCGAGATGCTGTTTGGCTAGTGCCACGGGAATGAACGCGGTCTCCTGTTCCTGGGCTGACCCCACCAGCTGAAGCTCCGTGGCTTTGCCATTGGCATTGGCGTTGACATTGGAATCGGCGATGTGCGCCACGGAAGACGCCACACTTCGCGCTTTGGGAGGATACGAAGACAGTGGCACCAGCAAAGAAGAGGTTGGTGTCGAGGTCGGCGCTACCGGTGGAGAAGAAGTCGAAGCCACTACCACGTCCTTTGTTGCATGGTGTGGTGGGTCTTCGGGTCCAAGTTGCTGGTTCTGTTGGTGTTGTGGTTGGTGGTGGGTTGGTGCAAGCAGCAACTCAGGCGATTCCACCGGAACCACCGTGGCGGTGGCCTGTGTCTTGTGGCGAGCGATTGTCTCCACGCCATTGCTGCGGTCGACGACTACCTGCGCCCCATTCTGCTCCATGGACTGCCACCAAGCACAACTCCGCTTCGCCTTGCTGTGCGCAACTGCATTCGCGTGCCAACAGCCAAAGCGCAAACGCACCGAAGCCAAAGGAACCGACTGCCAGCCCCACCACCTCTACGGCGAGTTGCCAATGGGCGGCAGCAGAGGTAGAGCGAACGAGAATGGAAATAGCAGCGGTCGACACGGTGCATTCGAACTAAAAATGGGACCTCCAAGCGCTTCTTCTGGATCGTCCCATGATGACAAATGTATATATTGGATTCTGTCTCTTCTGGTTCTGCTATTAGAATAGATAGTGTTTCAAGGCGCCGTCCTGCCCCCCCCCCCCCCCCCCCCACTGCATCTCAACTCCATACCACTCCACTCACGTGTTCACTTCTTGACACATAACGTCAGCAAACTCGTGAGACTCGTAATGATCCCCATGAGCAGCAGTCCCTGATGTCGCGTCGACACGAGCTTGAAAAGCACACCAAACAACACGCCACCAATGTTGCCGCCGGCGCCGACCAGACCGGTGACTGTTCCGCTGAAGCGAGGCTTGTTTAGGTACGGCACAATGCTAAAGCAGGATCCCCCGGCGCTTTGCGCAAAGCACGCGACCACCAAGAACAAACCGATCGAAGCACCCAGCGAGTAGATGCGACTGAGCACCATCAACGCGATGCCCTGGCTCATCAACAGCACTAGTTGCAGCCTCAAACGACCGGTCATGCCAAGCCGTTCATTCATTTTGTCCGAGAGGATGCCGCCAATCGCTCGCGCGAACATGTTCAACAACCCAAAGCTGGAGCCCAGCAAGGCGGCCGACGTCTTGGTGAGCTCGTGGCAACCGTCGTCCCTAGTGCAGGGCGAAGTCTTGAATTCTTCGTAGAAATACAACGCCGCCATGTTGTTCACTTGCAGTTCGGTACCAAAGCTGGCGGCGTAATGCAATGTCATAATGATCACATTCCAGTCGCCAAGAACTACACGATAGGAAGACACAAAGCGGCGCCAGCACTCGCCAAAGCTTGGGTTCTCCGAAGTCTCTGTGGAAGCCTCACTTGCCGCAATAGGATCCTTTCGAGAAGAAGAAGCACCAGCAACAGCGTCAGTAGCAGAGGACAGCGAAATGGAGCAGGCAGGTGCCGACGGAGAAGAGACCGGCACTTCGTGGTGGTCCAAGGTGATCGGGGAATCCACCACTTCGTTGTCCTGGTCGTTCAGCGCCGACTTGAGCTTGGAAAAGTGGCCCATCGGACAGCAGTCGGCACACCACCACGTGGCAAAGCCCATGGCCACGATGACAAACGCCGGCAGTGCAATGGTGAGTCGCCACGCGAGATCTTCGCTCATTTTCATGGCCAGCAGCTTCTCCACACAGGGCATCACAAGAAACGCCAGACCAATGCCCGAGAGTCCTAGGCCGCCGCTGATGGCGTTGCAGGTGCCGACCACGTTCTTGGCAAAAGTGATGGTGGTCCAATACTGCGACGACACAAAAATGCTGCCGATCAGGCCAATGCAAAAGCGCACGACGATGAGGCCACTGGCCGAAGTCACAAAGGCCGCGGCCATGATGGGCAGCGCGCCAAACCAGAGCAAACCGCTCTGCACGACTCGTGGGCCAAACAAATCACACAGCGGGCCGACCGAGATGCGCATAAGAATAGTGCTGGCCGTGCTGGCAATGTCCGAGTTGAGTACTTGGGAATTGCTGAGCTCGAGGTGGGTCTTGATGACGGGCATGAGCGGCGGGATGGCGTACCAGCCGACAAACGCCACCATACACGAAAGCCAGGAGAGATGGAACGTGCGCATGTGAGGTCGCGCCACGCTCAGCAGTTTGTAGTGGGTCGCGCGATCGAATTGGCCAGCATCCACGCGTAGCTCATATTGTTTGTCTTGTTCGCCGCTCGAGTTGGTGGGCAGTGGCGTGGTGATCTGCAGATGGTAGAGCGGCGACGGTGCAGGCGAAGGCAATGGACCGCCCTCCAAGTCGACGGCGCGAGGATCCGCCGCGTCCTGCGCCGACGTCTTGGCGCAAGTCATCTGTCTGCCTCTGGTTGGCCTTGTTGGCAAATGGCATGCCATCAAGTGCTCATGGATGGACGGATGGACGGATGGCTGGCTTTGGGGTAGGTAGGAAACCCCTACCGGACAAAAGAGGATCGCGTGGGACAGGGCGCTGTGCGTGCTGAAAGATGAAATCCGATGACCGCACACTGCCAAAGCGTCAAAGGCAAGGCAACCGCCCCGCGAACGCCAATCATCGTTGCTGACGCAGTGCACGTGGCCAGATCCAGATTTCCCTTTTGGGGCCCTTGCCATTGCCGCTGGGACATGCGGTCGATGGCAACCGGAGAGGTCGGACAATGATGGTTAAGCGGTGGGCAATCGCCGAGTGCCAGTGGGCTGCGTCACACGTCGCGATGGGGGGCGCTGCGGTGGCCCCCATCGCGACGTGGATGGGTTTTGTCTGTTTAGTCAACCGCAGTAGACCTGGCAACTTGCTCTGAGGCTTGATCACCAGCATGGGCTCCACCGTGACCGTCAGCAAGTTCAGTGCTGTGATGGCTTTGCGTCGTCTGCCAGCGACTTGTTGTCTTCCACGGCGTTCGGCGGGTGTCGCATGTTCTCGTGGTGGCGAGAGCGCGCCGAATGAAGCTCACAGCTCGCGTGTAACGGCTCAGCGCGTGACCTTTCACCCACTTTTCTCCGGTGTGGCCGGACAAGAGCACCACACGACCTCCCAACCAGCATGGAAGCAGATGATATGATGGATCGCCAGAAAATGCTGGGTCTGCGACAGCTTTTGCGCGAGAAAACTGGTTCCGTCAAGTCCAAAAAGCGTTTTGGCAACAACTCACGAGCCACTTCCACCACCACCAGATCTCGACGTCTGCGAGGCGACCAACCAGTTGCAGCAAAGCACACGACGGCCACCGGAGCGACAGCCGGCACCGCCACCCTTACCACAGCCGATCCCGTCAATGCAAATGGCCAACTATTGCGTCAACTTGTGCACCGCAAACTCTACGGCAACATCAATCAGTTTCTGACCAAATGCTCACGGGAAGAACTGATGCGACACAACGTTGAACTGCTGGATGTCATCTTTAGCGTAAGAGCAGCAAATTCCCAACCGAGAAAGGCACCACAGCCAGAGCTGTTCTTCTCACGCCGCGTGCTCTTCTTCCTCCTCGTTGCTGGCGCAGCTAAAACAGGAGAAAGAACAAATGACGGATGCCGCCCAACAAGCGATCAGCGAAGTCAAAACTCGATTCAATGCCATCTCAAGTGAGTTGGTGCAACGAGAAGACCAATTGACCCAATGCCAGGTGGGGCTCCTCGTCGGAGACAGCAAGCGTTCCTACTGTCCTCCTCACGCAGCTGGTTGACTCCACTCGCCACAGAAAGAACGCGACGAGATGCTGCATCGCTTCGCACTGGCCGATGAGGAGTACAAGCATTTGATCGGATGGATCAGGTACGAACGAGTTACACACCATCAGCAATGCAACCCCCCCCCCCCACACACACACACACTGACCTTTGTTTTCGCCGCACTCTCAGCGAACGAGACAAAGAATGGGAGAAAACGGCTCTCGAGGCTCAGGAGAAACGAATGGCTCTCGAGAGACTGCAAGCGGATCACAGTAAGCAAACGAGTGAGCTCAGTACACTCTCCAACGAGATGCGAGTGGTCTCTCGAGCACTGGACGAGAGTCGTCTCGAGGTACTACCAGCTGCAAGGCTTGTCATTGTTTGCGCTCGTTTCCTTCTGATTCGCTCTGCTCTGCTCGGGTTTCCCCTCGGCGACCAAAGCGAACAAGTCTGCGCGAAGAAGCGGTACAAGCAGGCGGGAACGGGAGGCTGGCAATCACTGGTACTCAACAGTGTTTCGGGCTGTGTAATGTGTGAAGGAACGACTCCGCACAGAGCAGACGCGACTGGTGAGCGAGTTGTCGCTGGTGCTCAAAGAAAAAGACGCTTTGGAGCGTCGATTCCTCGACAAAGCCACCGAGTGAGCTTGATCTCTTTTCTTCCTCGACAGCTGTGTTAAAGGGCTGATGAGCGACGATGGGCTCTTGGCGCAGATTCGATGCCATGCGCTCCGAGTGCGAGACGCTTCGCAACCAGCTGTCAACGCACCAGACACAACTTCAATTGGAGATTCTCTCGAGCCATTCGCTGAGTCAAGAGCGCGAGTCGCTTCGAGCACAACTGGATCTCTCCCAAGAGGAAATGCACCGAAGATGCGACGAACAGGATGAGCGCGAACGTCGACTTGAGCACCAGGTGCGCACGCTGGAAAACGAGTGCCGTCAACTCAAACAGTTGCTCAGTCGACTTCGACTCGACTTTGAGACGGAGCGCACTGGTCGCGCCAAAGCAGAAGCGCATGCAATGCAACTTGCGCAGACGCTTGATGTGAGTCAAAGCTGATGGATGATAAAGCATCCCACGCGTTTGTTTGCCGTCCACCTCATCAACTGACAAGACAATTGCCCACAACCCAGCAACTCAAAGCATCCACGCAGACGCTCAAAGCTGAAGCCATCCAGGCCAAGCGAGAGGCCGAAGGCAAGGGAAACTCCTCTCAAACTGTTGCATTATCGATTTTTGACTGGCAATTTGGTGGATGAACAGAAGCAAACAGTGCCTTCTCGAGCAAAGAAGATGCATTGCAAACGACCTTTAGGCGAGTTTCACTGTTTCTTGGAGAGTGGATCAGCATCCCGTTCACTTGCGTCTTTGGTGGCTCTGATGGGAGCAACAGAGAGATGCAGTCGCTTCAGAAACGGCTTCGCGACGAAGAAACGGCGAAACTCGAAGCGCACAACGAGATCCGTGCGCTGAGTCTTCGGTGGGTCCTCTACGTTGATCTTGATACGACCTTCAGGTGCCATTGGACAAGTGATCCACTGACAACCTCGTACAATCACTGGGCAGTGTGAAGGCACTGCGACGAGACCATCTGTCGGTGTTGCATCGGGTTGAAGTGCCCCAACAACTCGCCAAACGATGGCGAACCCAACAAAGCCATCCTCTTGTCGATCCAGAAGACGAATCAGCGACTGTCCGTTGAAGTGTCAGCTCCAAGTGACAGAACGAATCCATCGGTTGGAGCCTCCGAGAGTCTATCTGTTTGATTCAAGGCGCCCCAAATCCCAAATTTCGGCTGGCTGGCTCCTTTCGGATTACCCGCAGATCAAACGCGCTCCTGCGGTTTCACTTGACTCGTGCGCGGTCTTGTATTGATTTCTGCCCCGCAAGCACCAACTTCAGCATCAGATGCGATCAGCACCTCGAGGGGTCTCCCACATGCCAACAGCTTCTTTCTTCAACGCCGAGTTTAGACCACATTGGTCATTGGATAGAGTTAACATGACGTCCGGGTCCAATTGAGTCATGGCGCCATCTGTCAGAAAGGAAGAAAGTGTTGTTCTGACCCTATCACAGTCAAAGTAGGTGACTTGGGATCAGAACGTGAGGACGTTTCGGTGTCTCCTCTCTAGTCTGCTGACAAACGAAACAAACGCAACGCGATGGAAGAAGTGGCGACGGCGTGTGTGACTTCTTGCATTGGCGGCAGACAAGTGCGCTACAGCGTGTATGTGCATCCAATTCGAGGTCCTGGGTATTTTGTGTTCAAGAGTCTGCATGAGTTTCAAGAGCTGTCAAGACGGATAGCGCAGCTCACTATGAGCCCCGGCAATACAGAAGCCTCCTCCATTTCCTCATTGCTGACTCGATCCTTGCCAATGATTCAAACCAACCAATGCGACACGCAGCAAAGAGATCTCCGCACATGGCTACTTCAGTTTTCCAGCGATTTGTCGTCTGATCAAAGAGATGTGACTGGTTTCCTGAACTCGTTCCTGCAACTGCTGGCTCAACTACCCAAATACTCCACTCAAGCGACATCGAACCGCCAAGAGGTTACAGGATTGATCCAGCGCTTTCTCGCCGCTGCTTGCTCGCCCACCGCTTGCCAGCTGAGAAAACGAAGCCTGCTTGAGAGTTGCGTTGACGATTTTACCACCACCACCGTGTTTCCGATTCGCTGCAGCAGCTTCACCAACCTGGAGATCAAACAGAGCAAGAGTCGACGACTTTTGAGTGCAGACGACCAGCACAAGATGGACGTCCCATGCCCAGCACAGTTTCCTCGTGGGTTTTCGCTTCCAATCGTTCGTCCGACGACTGAAATTCCACGACGAAGAGCTTTCGCGCATTGCAACTTCTGAGAATGCGAGTGATCGGCATTTGATGTCAGTTCTCCTTAACAGTTTACACCTCAAAACAGCGCTCGTTGAGGTCCACCAAGCAATTCTTCATGGTCTTTCGACTCGAGAAGCGTGTCACACACGCGACAATTCATAGAAATACCACCGCAGTCCGTCGCACCGCTCACAGATCGTTGGTTTCCATCCTTTGATGCGAAACTAAATTGGCCCGGATAAGCACATACAGAGAGTGAAGAGATTGAGCGAGACAGAGATGACTGAGAGTGATTGAAATGTATGCTACTCACCCCAATCGACAGCACAAGCGCATTGGGTCGTAACTGGCTCTGCAAAGAATCGCGAATGTGGTCCAGGGACTTCGCAAAGGCATACACAATCACTAGTTTGGCTTGCGAAATGTCCACTTGCAGAACGTCCTGCTGCACAATCTCAATCGCCAACTTCTCTGCTAGAGTATCTTGCTCTTGTTGCACGCGTTGACGAGCCAAATGCACCAGTTTACCGTCCAGTTCGATCCCCAGCGCGCGACAGCTAAACTCTTTGGCCGCCGAAATCAGCCAGCGACCGTCTCCGCAGCCCAAATCCACCAGCAAGTCATCGGCATTCAGCAGTTTCTTCTTCTGCTGCTGTTGGTGCTGCTGAAGACGAAGCCAAACTGAAGCGATCAGACCCATCGGCGACGGACTGAACGGCGCAAACAGCGCCAGCGACTCCGTTGTTTCCTGGCTGTCGTCATCCATTGCACATATCTGATTCGGATCCTGATTCTGATGATCCAGCCTTGCGCTGATCTCTTTCTGATTCTTCAGCACCAGTGCCTGTTGTTTTCGTTCTTTGGCGGCGCGAAGCACCAGTGAACGCACGTCGCGACGTCGCGAGATGGCGCCGCCGTTGGTGCCGTTGGTGCCGTTGCCTGCTTCTTGCATTGTGGGGGAGAGTCAAAACGGTATTTTTGGTCGAGTTGCCCCCCATTTAACCGATAGCTAACTTTGTAACCATGTCGCATAACGTGGCTCTTCAACCATCGGCGGTTTGCAAGGCGCAACGGAGCGACAATTAACAAAAACCGATCAGATCCGTCGGCGCAAATGACGTCGAAAGACAGCGCTGCGCGTGTGGACGGCGGCGCTGGAGCACTTGGAGTGGTGGATGACGAAGCCATCGAAGCCATCAGCGGAGCTGCCGGTGCAATTGGAGCAATTGGCGCTCTTGGTGGCCTCTACGACGCGGCCATGGACTCGGCCAACGGCACTTCAACCTCGACCCGTAGCACCGTGGTGGTGGCCCCGCTGGCGATTCAAGAACGTCCCAGTACCATGAACCAGCTTCTCTCGTTGAAGCGCGCGCGCCATTCGATCCAACTGGAGCCCAATTGGAGTTTGAACCACCTCAAATTGCTCTACTTGCTGTCTCGCTTTGCGACGTTCCCGAAAACCACCGACGAAGAAGAGCAATGGCTGCGCAATTTGCCGTTTCTCGTGATGGTCTACGAGGCCATTGTGCAGGGCATTTTGGATTACGACTACTCGCCCGTGTGCATGAGTCTGGTCAAGGACGGCAAGTCCCGGCGCGTCTGGATCAACGTCAGCCAGGATGCCAAAGCAGCCGTCGATGATCTGCGCGAACACGACTACGTCATCGCACTCAAAACATGCAGCGAAGACCATCAGCCCACCACCGCGTTCCAGGTGACTCCAAAGTGCATCTCTCTGCTGGAACTTCTTCCTGCCAATCATAAACAGCGCATCGAAGAGTTCATCGCGACACCCGTGGCGCCCAACACGGCTCGTCTCTCAACCAATTCCGTGGCCAATGCCGCCAACCACGCCATCACCCCGCGACCTGGAGAGAATGAGCACGATCACACGGCCTCCGACTCGATGCATGTTGACGCGACAGAACCCATCGCAAGCCAAGTGGTGTTGTTCAGTGGCGGCAATCTTGAAATCGCGTTTGACGTCAACGATGGCAAGTTTCGGTTCATCAAACCTGACGGAAGCATGGACATTTCGCATGTCACCGACATTGAGGACGTCTCGTACGTGAGCAGTCCATTTCTACCCGATTGTCTGTTGTTCAACAAGCACGCAAAGTTCTCCTCCAACGCAGGGCTCGCGTTTCTCTCCAAAACAGGCGTCAGCGGCATCCAGGACGAGCTCTCCGTAGCCATCGTGCTCTCTGAAGTGCACGTGCTTGTTGGTGAATGGATTCCGTTTGGTCCCAACCAGATTGTGTCACTGAATGAACGCTTGGGGTCTCTGGATCGATGCCAAGGAGGACTGTTCACATCGGAAATCGACGACCACCCGGCCAGCACGTGCTTGAACATCCCGCCGGGACTGACCCAGATCGCCATTGTGGACTTCGATTTTGGCACATTTACCAACTTTGAAGCAGACATTCAACTCCCCGAAGACGACGGCATTGTGCAGATCGAGAGCTTTGGCATGCACTTGAACAGCGCAGGCACCATTGTGTACGGTACCAAACTGAACGCAATCATGGACAAAAGCTCGGACATGATCTTTGTGGACCATTTGGCGCGTTTGATCGTCGACATTCATTTGGATTCGTCCAAGATCATCACCGACTTGCTTTCGCCGCACCAGCGACAACTCATGGACATGCTGTTTATGAACGAAGCCAAGACCCGAAGCAAATTCAGTCTGATCTTGGCGAGAAACATCAAGCCCAAGCTCAAAGCCAAAGAATACCTCGATCGAAGTGAAAAAGAAAACGAGCTCAAACAGATCATCGGCGAAATCAACTTTGTGCAGGACCTCAGTGACGACGACATGGTCTTGATCGGTCGAGACGGCATGATTGTCGTAGGCCCCAACTCGGAAAGACACGAGCATTTGATCATCGCGCATCTGGCCTTGCTGTCGCGAGAACTGTTTATTCGCTTCTTCTTCAAGCGGACGTTTATTCTGGACGATTCGCTTAGCCGGGCCCGCAAATACCTCAAAGAATTCGAGAAAAACCCGCAAGTGTTGCCGTGGGTCCGTGAACGAGTCAACCAGTGCTCGCGCGATCTCATTCAACTTGAAGAGATACTCGAGTTGTTGCGCGAATCCATTCGTCTCGTTCGTTTACCGAAAGCGCCAGATGCAACCACCGATCCAGCAGGCAAACACTTGTTTGATCAGCTGCGACTGGAGAAAATGCATGCCGATCTACAGGTTCGCTGCAAGGATTTGTCCATTCTGCTGCGGGGCTTTCGCGCCAAACTCAAACAAGTACAGTTTCAGAACACCAACATGGCCAAAACGGTTCTGGAAGGTGCTGTGCGGGGCGTGGAACGCAATTTTGGAGTGCTGGTCGAGTCGCATCGGCAACGCGCCAATAGCATGAACGGGGGCTTTGATGTGCTGTTGGCGTTGTTTGCAGCTACACTTGCGTTTGAGATCATTGACCGGGTCACCAATGGTATCTTGCTGGGCGGCCAAGGTACTTCCATTCGAAGTGACAGCGAAAATGCCAACTCGACCGAGTGGATGCATTGGGTACGGCCTGGATTGGTGGATGGATTGATGGATGTGCCATTTCTGTGGTGGATCGTTAACGTGTTCGGAATGCTGCTGTTTGTCGGGTCGATTCGTCTCGGATTGTTCCTACGACTGAGGCGGTCCGAGGGCACGAGCATGTTGACCATCGCGTTGAATCGCAAGGCTAATATGGTCGCGCTGGATCTGTTCTTGCAAACCAAAATCGTCGAGTCAAGGATGTCCAATTACAACAAAGAGACCAAGATCACCAAGGTTTGGCGCTTGTCTTTGAATGCTTTGTCAAAGTGATCGATCCTCTTACGAACTCTCTCCCTCCGTCCATTTGGTTGGGTGATCAGGTAACCTGGCGGGATCCAGACACCAGACCCTTTTCGATTCATCGGCGACCGCTGCTTCCCTGGCCTGCACGTCGCACGTTGGTGACGTTTGATGTACTCAATGGCTTCCTTTTGAGTGTGACCTTCGAATGGAACCCCCAGCGGGACATTGCGACTGGCCCTGACCTCTTGGAAGAGTTTGAGCGACAGCTGACCGAGTGAGTGAACCTATCGGATCGCTATGGAGTAACTGAGCTCAAGTCCTCATGCTTTTCACATTGATATGGCTTGATCACAGAAACGGATGCTTTGACGAGCAATACTCCCCGCCCTGCAAAACCAAACAAGAGCAGCCTGGTGGTACGGCAGACCACGCCCACCCTGCTATGCGGTGGCTTCGATCCTTGAAAACCAGTGCATCGATTCATCCCGTTCATTGATTGTGGCATCCCAAGCCTTTGTACTATAGCAGTCGAACCAACTCATCTGTACAATGTCCACAGCCCAGCCTTTGGACGAGTTGGCTCGCATTATCAAACCATCAACAGATAGACGATCTGAAAGAAGCTCCTGCGAAGCTCTGATGGCTATCCATCACTCAACACATGTGATCGTAGGTATCCAGTGCCCACTTGCGGGATTTGCACGAGCATGAACACGAAGGTTGCGCAGACGCACATGGTCTCTCGCGTGGGAATGCCGGCGCACGCGTAGCACTGTCACATCAAGCAAAGACGAAGCAGATCGCTCATGATGAGACCGAATCACCAGCTGACGAAGCGCTACTAAGCTGTGTAGATGAAGCAAAAAGCGAACTGAGCGGCATGTGTGGTGTCACTGGTGCTAGCGACGACAGCGGCATCAGGCGAAGACTGTTACGAGCAGCTGCGAGACTGGTGTCGCAGCATAAGTCTGGAGCCGATGATCGACGCTAATACGCACAACCAACCCACAGCAACAGGCAGTACTCAGTAAACATAAACCAAAACCATCACCAGAAAACAAGAGCATGCAACTGCACCATCAATGTTTCGTTTCGCGCCAGAACTTCCTCCAACGCATGCAGTCGATTGTCAGTCATTTGTCGCAAATGAAGTGGATCGAGTCGACGCTTCTTATTTTTCCAAATCGTCGACATACGCATCGATCTCGACCTGGCGCCCTTTGTAGGACTAGAAACTGGACTCGAGCTGTGTGGGCTCGGGCTCGTGAGCACGTTGCTTCGAAGATCGGGCGTGCTCAGGGTCATGAGATTGGTTTTTCTCCTCATGCTTCGCTCGTCAAATCGCGTCGTGATGGCGTCCAGAATGAATTTGCGTCGCTCCACGGAGAGTTGCGTGTGGATATCGAGCAATCCATCGCGTTGGTGCTACGAAACACCCAGCCAAGCATTAACCATCGTTCCACCCCACTGGTAGCTGGAATCAATACCTCCATCTGTTGTGTGAGCTGTCGAAACATGCGCTCGTGCTTCTCAAGTGTGTCTTTGGCGTACGGATGCGGCGTCAGAAACTGCACAAACTCGTTGAAGTCGATCATGCCATTGGCGTCAATGTCAACGCGTTGCACCAGGTCGTAGATCTCGTGGGTGTCGCACACGATGCCAATCGAGAGCATCGGGTCCTGCAGTTCTTCGACGCTGATTTTGCCGTTTTTGTTGGTGTCCAACGTCTCAAACCATCGCTTTAGCTTGCGCATTTGGTCTTTCGAAAAGCAAAAGCTGCGGCACTTGTGGTGTTTGGCCAACCACGAGTCTTCGTCCAGTTGCAGCATTTCCTGGTGCAACGCACGGGCTTTGGCACGAACTGCTTCAACTTCTTGCTGGCTCTCCGCATCTCGCTCTACATGCCACCAGCGTTTGGCCAGCGCTTGGTCCCGCGCCACAATGCGTTGCGCGAGTTGGCGACTAGGCAAGTTGCGCACTTGCTCGCTGGTCAACTCGACACACTGCCGCGGCGGCGGAGGATTGACTTGGTCCACGGGTGGCTGTTGTTGTTGCTGTTGCTGTTGCGGGTGCTGCTGTTGTAGCTGGAGATGCTGGGCGTCCATTTGGTTTGCGTGTTGCGCTGGTTCTGGTGCTTTTCTTTCAGTCGCACCGCGTCTTCTTCTTCTTCTTCTGCTCCTATTGCTCCTATTGCTACTATTGCTGCCGCCATCCTCTTTCCTCAGAACGAGAATCTTTGGCGGCTAATAATGAAAACCCTATAAAACGGTCAGCGGTTCAATTCAATGCAACCACCAGGCAAATGGGTTCGATTCCGCTAAAGTACGAGAATCCTACCCTCCACAAGCAATTCACAGGCACGATGGAGTTGGCGCAATTGGATAACCCGGCGATGGACGACGACGACGACGAGGAGATGGAAGAAGTCTCTTCTTCTTCCTTTTCGCCACCTCCACGACTGGCTACGTCGCAGCCTCCGAGTCAACGCCCACAGGGCTCTCTGAATCAACTTGCGACGCGCCGAGAGCAAGACGAGCCAAGCAAAACGGACGAAGACGACGAAGAAGAGGACGAAGATGACGACGACATGGACGACGAAGAAGACCTGCACCAACGTGCGACGTCGAACTCCGATCCAACGGCCCGCGTGCGTCTGGGCAGCAACGTCAGCGTGAGTTCTCCTTTGCGCAAACCACTTCCAAAGCCACGGTCCCTGTCTGCGAGTGGCTGTTTCTCGCCCCAAATGGAGCTGCAGCCAGAAGAGTCAACTGCTGGGCATGGCCATGGACAGATTTCGCATCATTCACATCAAAAGGAGAATGCTACGGAAAATGGCGCAAGCATGCATTGCCCGTTTGATCCGTTGCCGACCCTCCAGCGGCTTCGCCAACTGCTGCTGCAGCCACAGCCACAGACGCAGGACCCGCATGTGCAGGCCAAGATGCTAGTGGAATACTCCCATGTGGCCATCGCACCGGGCGCCAAAACCAACGACGCCATTGATTTTCTCTTTGCGTTTCTTCAGCAAAACCAGACAGCGGCGCAAGGTGAGAAGAACCGATAGCGACTGATCCATGCGGTTGCTCACTCGACTCTTTCTTGACTCTGCTTAGAGAAGAGCGACCCAAGTGGATCGACACCACCGCCAGGAAACAACACCACCAGTACGTCTCCTGTGGATTCCTCTTGCAGGAATTTGATCTATTTGACTGACTCATCGGCCTTTTCCTCAGATCGTGGAGCAGCGAGCGGTACAGTCGTGGTATCGGCGATCGTTCGAGGGCTTCGTGAACTGTTGCTGGTGAAGTCGTCAGTCGTGGAACCGATGATCCAGGTGAACGCGATGGGCGACCAACTGATGCAGTGCATTAGCGTCATGGAAGACTTCAAGCTTCGTCGCGACATGCTGGCGATCGTGTTGGACTGTCTGTTGAGTTCGAAACGCTTTGGCCAAGCAGAGCAACTGGTGCGAACGTGTCTTAAGAGTGACCACGACGCCCAAATGCAACTCGTGTGTCTCAATGGCTTCCTGAAACTTCACGAAATGGGTCACACCATCGCGGGAGATCAAACTATAGGCCAAATATTTGATCTGGTGGTCAATTTGTTGCTATGCAGCCGCGTGGACTCGACGCGAATGGCGGCTGCACGGCTTTTGGTCGCCTTTTGTGAACAGGATCCATCGCTGGCAGTGAGTTCGGTGCATGCACCAGCCAGTTCACTTTCGCCGGCGTTAACACTTGAGGAGCTCGTGTTCTACGTACTGCTGATGGCTTCAAGCAAATCGTCATGGCAGGTTCGCAAGCAAGTCGCGGTATGCTTGCGCTCACTCTTGCGGGTCAGTGCATCGCTTCGCAAGCATGCACTTCTCAAGACCCAAATCAACGAGAAATCGGCCGATGTGGAGACCGAGAATCTGCTGATGATGTCGAGTGGCGCACTTCTGTCACTTCTGGAGGACCATGTGGCCCAGGTAACCCCATGCTACCATGTTTCCAACCAACTCTGAACGACCAATTCACGGATGGGTGAGGATAAATGCGCATTTGTGCCCTGCAGGTCGCTTGTGAGGCTTCCCGCACTATTGTCGCGTTTTGTCACGAGATGACTGCAGAAGAAGAGACGGCTCTGGAGCGGGTCATCATCGCACATCTTGATTTACTTCCACAGCGTACTGGATCTTCTTCGGCAGCTTTGATTTGTGAGACTCTGCTCATCTCATTGGTGCAACTCTTGCAAGAATACCAACGGCTCGTCGGCGAAGCGTTCTCTCTGACTGTCGAGCAGGTACACAAGCAGCCCTTCGGACTGTACAACTTGCCACCGAAATCACTGATCAATTGCTGCGTTTTGTTGCAGACATCGTTCATCCTTTCAGTGTGGGAGACGCCGATAACCAGCAACTCGCGGCTTCTTCTTAAAGCGTTGAGTCTCTGCGCGTTCTCTTGTTCCGATGCTGTGTGTCGAGTGCTCGACACTTGCGTGTTCTCATCGGCTTCGTCTTCGTCTTCGTCTTCGGCTTCGGCTTCGGCTTCAGCTTCGTCTTCGGCTTCGTCTTCGGCTTCAGCTTCGGCTTCGTCTTCGTCTTCGGCTTCAGCTTCGGCTTCGACTTCGGCTTCGGCTTCGGCTTCAGCTTCGGCTTCGGCTTCGGCTTCGGCTTTGGCTTCGGCTTCGGCTTCGGCTTCGGCTTCGGCTTCGGCTTCGGCTTCGGCTTCGGCTTCGGCTTCGGCTTCGGCTTCGGCTTCAGCTTCGGCTTCGGCTTCGGCTTCGGCTTCGGCCTCAGCGACGATGCAAATGGATGCCACCAATGGAGGACTTGGCCAAGCCGACGGGGAATTGCGCCAGACCATCCGAGCACTGGGAGTGGTGATGGGTTCACTCCTTCAGTACGAAGAAGAAGCCATTGGGCGTTTACTGAAAATGACCCAAGACTGTTCGTCTGCCAGCAGTTCGATCCAACGAGATGTGGCTTCGATCTTACTTGAAGGCGCATCGCAGTGGGGGTCTGCAACCACAAAGCGACGCGGGGAGAGCCATACTACCTCCGTGCAGGATCCCCCGTCTGGCCCAGACGAAGACAGAGAGGAAGCTCGACAATCGCCAGTCGTAGGTGGAAATGGCTTCACGTCCGTTTCCTCCACGTTTTGGAAGCCAAGTACCACAGAAAGCACTTGGCAGCACCGTCTTCTTTCGCTCAAAACCCCGTTAAATGATCGCCAATTGCTGAATGTTTTGCAAGAAGCCACGAATGTGATTGCAAATCCACCTGCAATGCAGCCTCTCTCGCCACCGCGTTATGATCAACCGCTTTTGTGCCTCTTTGAATCGCTGGTCTTGCTCCGACTTGAGACCCATCAGCATCCTCCAAAGGATCAAACTGTACTAAATGTGTCGCGCAGGCTGGTTGCCAGCGTTCGAGAATTGATGGCTGTGTATGTGGATCGCCGAAAGTCGACTGCTTCATTGCTGTACAAGTGCCTAGTGATTGGCACGGTGGGCGCGTTTGTAGCAGGCCACAATAATGACTCGGTTCATGGGTTTGTCAAGTACTTGCAGCGCCAAGTCGACCCGTCGGTGCTTGCATGGTTTCGGCAAGACTCATCTTCGCCATTTGACAGTCTGAGCGCTTTGCGACAGTCGTTAGTGTCAAGACTCGACGGGTTTTGGCCGGAGCTATTCCTTCACGACCCGGAAGCTGCTTTCGGGTGGTGCTCAGTGCGCGCATCGTTGCTGGCGCCAGAGTATGAGAGTCAGAAAGATCCGCTTGAAATCGTGGCTCAGTGGCCTCAACAGCTGGTGGTGAAAGCACTGGTGCATCACATCCAGGACCCCAATGCTCTCTGCATCAAGGTGAGCGAACAGACCTGACCATCGCAGATTGCGCTTTTCCACCAAACGGTTTGCATGTGTTCAACGTAGGTCACGCTTCCTGATAAGAGCGTGAGTGTGATCCCCGTCGAGCTCGAAGCTCTCCAGTGGCGAAGTAGTTCATGCTACGAGCTCTCCAAGACGATTTCGTTTGTTGTCCGGCCTTTCTCGGATCCCACCAGCTTGCGTATCTCTGTGGGGATTCGATTGCCCAAGACACCCTTGGTAAGAGCTCATAAGCATCCTCTTGTTTCAGTGGCTAACCA
Organism: Paralagenidium karlingii; assembly: GCA_027475765.1. NCBI lineage: Eukaryota > Oomycota > Peronosporomycetes > Paralagenidium > Paralagenidium karlingii. The sequence continues at coordinate 41,070 of JAMFLO010000209.1, forward strand.
AAGAGTCGTCACAGGTTGGCGCAGATGACCAAAGCGAAGATACGGAAGATGACCTGGTGGTAGAGATCTCGACTCCAGTGGAGCTCATGGCTTTTCATCGTTCCAATTCCATCGTGAGGTCCTCGACGCGTGTCGCCAGCAGCAAATGATCAATCGATTCGGTTCACATGGGTCTATTTAACTGGTCTATTGTCTGGAACTCCCTGAACCGGTCACGGGTTCACATGTAAGAGTTGATAGAGTAGGATGCCCGTCGCGACGCTAACGTTCAAAGAATCCACGAGTGACGATGAAGACACGCGATCCGTCCCACTGGTGTGGAGGTTGTCACGGCCTGCCAACAACAAATCAACATCAGTATCGGTCAACATTCCCATCAACCCGCGACGCTTCGGGTAGACCTGGAATGATCACAAACTCGTCGCAACAAAGGCGAATGTTCTTGCGGAGTCCACGGTGTTCATTGCCCTGCCAATTCACGATGAGCGAGCACGCAAGAGAGGATGTGAATCTTCCAGAGGTCAATGCAGTGCCCATAGCCAAAGGAAACCTCCATACCATGACGAGAATGGTGGGAGCCTTGGTTTTCGGAATATACTGGTTGCACGGTGTGGTGTTGGCACCGAGTGCGGCGCCGAGAATGTGCCAGTCGTTGTCTCGAGCCATTGCAAGGGTCTGATGTAGGTTTCTCGCCTTGAACAGCTTGTTCTGTGGAACGGAAGCCAGCCCAAAAGTGATCAGCCGATCAGGTTTCGCACCAATTGACTGCCACGCCATATTCCTCTGCAACGCGATGGCATACCGTTGCAACGAGCACTTCCAGAGCACCAACCGACGCACGCGACACCTGTGGGTTTTCGACCACCGTCTGTTGTCAGTCTGAATGCTGGTACAGAACAAGCGAAGGCAGAGGATTACCGTTGGAGACAGCGGAGCCGTGTTTTTTTCGCTTGCGATCACGGCGTCGCAGCCCAAAAATTGTGCAGAGCGTAAAATGGCGCCGTAATTCTGTCACCAGCAACCAGCAGAGGAGAAATCAGGGGAATGTGCGTCTTCTTCACGTCCAGTATCAGCTCGCGGACTCACTTGAGGATCGTGGATCTCATCCAGCGCCAAAACCAGTGGCGAGCGGTCTCTTTTGCGCTCTTGCGCATGCTGCAGCACGTCAAGTTGAAACTCTGGCAGACTCAACGGTGCTGCGTCTAACACGACACCCTGGTGCAACAGCAGTATCAAACACTGGATGAGTCCCTCTCTCTCTCTGCTCGCTGCTGTTGTTGCTGCTGCTGCTGCTTCGCTCAATCCCAAGCCAACCACCTCACCTGATGCGGTTTGTCATCCGTGATGTGATTGAGCATCCACTTGGTGAGAAACCGGATTGGCAGCTGCTTGGCTTTGGCCAATGCCTCGATTTGTGCCAGGGCCTGGCGTTCTCTCGCGGCGTCTTTGCCGCCTTTTGGCTTGGAGGAACTGGACGAAGTGTCTCGCAGAAACAAGGCGTGCAATTGACGGTGGTCACAAGTCAACGCCTGCAGCACCGAGTGCATGCCATGCAACGGTTCACCGTGCAATTGGGGCACTTGCTGGCCATCACGAGTCACGCCATTGCCAGTGCCAGTGCCATCGCCATTGCTGTTGCCGTCGCGGTTGCCATCGCGGTTGCCGTTGCGGTTGGATGCAGAGGGCCGGCGCTGGTTTCTTTGGAGCTGTCCTTTGCCTTTTGGCTTGCTGAAGCTCTGCCACGAATCGTTGCGAGTACCAAACACGCGAACCAACGCCATCTTCAGATGCCCATGGCGTCGACTGGTTGCAGCCTGAAACCCAAGCAGCATGGTGAATGGTGTGGACCCAAAGCGCGCTGGGATTGGTTGCAACTCGCAAATGCGAAGCGATGATTGGTCAAAAATCCCGGTTGGTGTCTTCAATATCGGTTTCAACCACAAACATGCTGCTGCTGCCGCCAGACATGCCCGAAGCGCCTGCAGAAGCCGGACGAAGCGCTTCTTCTTCTCCGTGCTCTTCTTCTCGAATCGCGTTGAGAGGTGCCATCGAGTCCATGCAGTTAATTGAGGATCTTGCTTTGAGCCGGACACCGTCGCCACCACAGCAACAGCAGGAAGACGTTGACCAAGTCGACGATTACATTGAGCTCAGTGCCGCCAGCGTCCCACAACTCGTCCACGAAGGTCTTTTCGACTCTTCTTCTTCTGCAGCTTCCTCATGTGACGTAGAAGCTGACTTATCGCCGGATGTTCATGTTCATGTTGCTGTTGCTGCTTCTCGTCTGGCAGTCGATGCGCTCCAAGAGTATCTCGAGTTCGCACCACCTCCAGTGCAGTCGGAACAGGCGAGTGGATCAACTTGCCAAGGAGAAAGGTGGCGTCTCTTAATGACCTTTCTGATTTGCTAGGCCATTGAGATCTGTCAAACGCTGTTAAAGCGAATCCAACAGATCGAAAGCTTTCGTCAGACGCTTCATGCAGGTCAGCGACATGTTGCTCGGATGCTCAGACGCATGTCCAACACCAACCCACTCCACTTCGGACGCAGGTCCTTTGGAGAAACTCGTGCACAAACAAATCTCTCGTCTCCGCCAAGTCTTGCGACAACTTCAAACGCCGTCTCCAAAGTCCACGAAACACAACCAGCTGCAGCACCACGCGAGACGCTTGTTGCACCAGTTAAGTGTTGATCCAGTCATTAGATGGGGTGGAGAACAAGCTCTGACCTTGTGTCGGATCTGGGTGCTCAGCAAACAACCTCGAATTCCATCCATTTTGCTGCCCAATGGCATCCCACAACCAAAGCAACCCGCAAAAGCCAAGCAGTCGCGTTCAAGGAAAGCTCCGCAGACTCGCGAATATGCCGCTTGCTTTGACCGCGTTGCCGCCAAACCGTTGTACAATTGGGAAAAGAAACGCAATTTGCGCATCAAGTTGCCGTTCACCAACCAGTTGGACGACTTGGATCCCGATGTCTTGAACGCTGGCCGCATCTCCAATGATACGGGTCGTGATCTGCAACGAGAAGCGACGATGGAGCTCAAGCCTTGCCATGAACCAGGTCATTACATCCGCTCAAGTTCTTCTCGTCATTTAGCGTTTCGGCGTGACGACAGCCCACAGCACCTTCAAAGTGGAAGACCACAACAACAGCCTGGCTTTGAGTTTCAGATTGTTCTGACGGAAGACGAGTGGAAAGGACTCAAGGTAGGTGACTTGTGTGGCACCTGCCGCTGATGTCATGCTGATGGCAATGTCTTCAGTTTGAGGGACGTCGATTAGCAGCTGAACAAAAGCATTGTCTTCGCCAGCAGCGCAAAAACTCGTGATCTGTCCGAGGCGTGGCATGACAGATGCCCAGGGTTCCATGAAATGGCACAATTGCACAATAGTCAAGTCGAAATGAGTTTGTCCTCAACTGTCGAATGGTTTTTCAAACAAGCCTTGTCAACTGCTGCTTGAGCTCTTCAATCTCTTTGCTCACTCGTCTGTCAAGCTGACCCACAACACAGAATCAAATTAAATCTCAGATCTCTGGTTCCACCACAAGCAGAAATGCGAGATGCCCATACTACTCACTCTTTTCCGCTTGCTTTCCATGTCGTTCATGCAAGAGAGCAAATCATTGGTTTCGAAATGCTGCTGCAATTGCTGCGTATTGTTAACAAACCGCCGGGGGTTGTCGAATGAATTGCGGGGTTCTTCTCGTTCTTCTTCCTGATCGATTTGCTGTTTCGGTTGCTCGCCGTGGCAGTAGAACGGATCCAATTGAGCTTCGAGCAATTTGGAAAGCGATTGAGACATCGCCAAGCGGCGTTTGTGGAAACTCAACTCGCGATTGAGATGACGATGATGCTTTTTGTTCTTCTTCTTCTTCTTCTTGCTGCTCTTCTCCTTAGACTTGGTCGTCTTCTTGTCTTTGGCTTGCTCGCTAGCAGACGGGGAGGCGCGTCGCATCAGCTCGCGTTTATTCTGCAGATCCATGGCATTGACCAAGCTCTGCGCCGATTTGCGCCGTTCTTCTCGGAGAATGATGGAGAGTTTACGTGCTGTGATCATGTTCTCAAACGTGTCTTTGCCAAAGCTTTTCTCACGGTGCAAGACATGCCATTCGGCGGCTTCGAGCTTTTCCATTACCTCACCCAGCATTGTTTCCTCGAGTTTGGCCTCCGTTTCGGGTAGAAGCGATGCTACGACTTTTGATGGTTCCGCTGTGTTCGTATCTACTGCTGAAGTCACAAGACTCGGACGCAGTGGACTCTGGGTCGGTGATTTGCTGAGTGGAGACATCGAGGAGGATAGAGAGGCACCAGGTGACTTCAACGAGCTGTTCCGGGGGCTTTTGCTTTTGATACTTGGAAGTCCATCGACTGCCTCTTTCTCTTCCTCTTCTTCATCTGCTACAATCCCTTCGCCTTTGATATCGACTTGAACCTGCTCGTTGAGATCGCCATTGTCACTCGCATGATCGCTGTCACTGTTGATGTCACTTGGATCCACTTGCTGCTCCAAGATGGATTGCTCCAGACGAAAGATTATCGGGTCTCTGTACTCCATAGTACACGTGGAACACACGCCATCCGCGTCGTAAGCAGACGTGCGTCCATGGCGAAGACAAAATGAGTCATGAACAGGTTCTCGAATGGCTGCAGCCGATGCGATGTGGCGCTCCAACGCCCGTGTTGCAAGTGAATAAAACTCTGCCATCAAGCAACGACAATGGTAATGAGAGTCGGTCGTTGAAGGCCACCGAGCAACACACTCGTGCATACCTTCAAAATTGAGATCCCCTTTACCAACCGTGTCAAACTGATGCAGTGCCGTCGTCAGGTTGGCATTGTTCATGACGATATCCAATGCGATACCAAATGCCTCTTTTTGTTGCTGCATAAAGATGCTGGACAGAGCATCCAGGTCACTCGCGCTCAAGAAGTCGCTGCCAAACTCTGGAAGCTGCTTGATACTCCAAGACGGACATGACTCGGTACTACCACTCGCATTTCGCTTGACGTCACTTGAAGGTGAAGAAGAAGAAGGAAGTGCACCAGTAGCACAGCTCGTCGAAGAAGAAGACGATGTTGAGGTCACCAACGAAGTGGTGTTGAACTCCTTTTGCTGCTCAAGAAACTTGTGCAGCGATCGCATTTCGGCCAGTTCAATGCAATTGGAGTCGGCTGTTTCCAGCGTTTCAAAGATATCACAAAGGGTCAGCGCTCGCAGCTTTGTGCGCAGACATGTTCTCTTGCGGATCGTCGAGAATGCACACACCGAAGAGGTCTCATGTTCCGTTTCTTCCATCGCAGCCAAACTCTGGGTGCAGAAATGGTCATTCAGTTGCGCAATCTGGCTGCGCCGAACGGTGCGATTCCAGACGATTCGTCTCTGGGGTATTACGTTGGCTGAGCGCGAGATCGTTTTGAATTGGTCTGCCTCTTGCTGAAGCCAATACGGCGAAATGAACTCTTCCAGTTTGTTGCGTCCAACGACGAGCGGAATGAGATCATTTCGCAGCATCACAAAGAGCAACTCACCAAGAAACGCCAAAGCGAACAGCACATTAGCCGGAGCATCGGAGAGATTCATCGTGAACAGCATGTCAACACTCGTGTTGGGCACTAGATGTAGCGATGCTGGGCAATTCCATGTCATCATCAGGCCTCCACCTTGCACAGTTGCATGGTTGCTGTGACGCAACAGATTTGCAAGTAAAACCACAGGTACGCAAGTCGTGCTGTCACCGACAAGTTTCGAGATGATCAGGTTCATGGCAACAAACGGCGGTGTTCTCGAAACGAGCACGAACGATGAGTCTTTGCGATCTTCTTTTCCCTTTGCTGGTGATAAATGAGACACCAAATCACGTGTGGAGGCCCCATGATGCACAAAGAGTCGGCTCTTGGTGAGTGCACGTCTTCGCAAACGGGTCGTCGGCGACTTGTCGCCATTCCCATCGGTCGACGCCAGGTCTGTTCCGGTATCGACAAACCCGCGCCTTCTGATGGGCATGTTCACAATGTACTCCGAGGACATCAACGCACCAATCCAGTCTGTCGGGATGAACAAGCCACGCAAATGAAAGGCAGGCGGTGGCCAATACACGCAATGAGGATCTTCTTTGAGAAACGTCGCATCCCGCACCATATCGCCAAGATACCGCGCAGGCACAGGATCCACCAGCAACCCCACCGTTGCCTTGAGGGTCAGAATTCCGTAATGGTTGGTGCGAATCTCGACCAAATAATCTGTTCGTGACTCATTTCGTAGCGAATTGCCATGCCATTTTGCCGTCATGATCATTGGTCGAAGCGACAACGAACCAACGCCTTCGTATGCATTGGTGCGCGAGTTTCTCATTCGGATCAGAATCTGTTTGTCCAGACAGTAGCTGATAAAATCCTCAAACGTAGCGAACACATAGTGAATGCGCGCCTCGCATAGCTGCCATCGGTTCTGGGTGTGGCGTTTGCTTCCTTCAAATTCCAAGCGATTGAATACTTGTCCGAGATGGTACGATAGCAAGAAATCTGTCGGCTGCGCGTGAGGTCCGCCATCCTGGAGCTCATGGAAGAAAATGACAAGACGAAGCTGGGAGCACGTCGGATCGATCTCATGGCCCTGCAACCTGTAGTAGTGACTTGGAAGGATGGGATCCTGCCCCAACACACGCGGCAACAATAGTTCTTCACTATGAAGCAGATTCACCTTTTGTAGCACATTGTCAATAAACGGTGACGGTCTCATGAAGATATGAGCTGTGTGACTCCACTCGTCGACTTCTTCGGTTTCGGTCCCATTCTCTACTTGTTCACCAAGTTCCCCAACTCCATTCGTAGTGTTGAGAGCCAAATGGTACTCGGCGGCGATTTTGGCCAGCTTGTGTTCGTGTTTGTAGATCAAATAGCACAGAAAACACACTGCAAGTTCATGGGTCGGCGCAGTCGACTGGCGAATCAACAGAATCGCGTTTTCCCAGGAAGCAAAGCATACGCCGCGTTGACGAAGAAGTGCTACCGTCTCGGTTGCCATCTTGAGGCTCACTCGATAGGCGTTCAACGACCGCAAGAGCATAGATGAATCGGTTTGCTGGTCCAGAACACCTGCGATTTCATGCGTGAAAGCCTTGGAGAACTCACAGGGGCATCCGCAAAGGGCACACTGTGGTGCGTGAGAGCTCAAGATCGCCTGGTGCTTGATGCTGACTAGACTGGTGGTTGGCTTGAAGTTGGAGTTGCGTTTCGACCTCAAAATCTCGGGAATAAATGACACGGAATCTTCCATTTCCCAAAGGCTAGGCGGCACTTCCACTCGATATCCAGCGTCAAAATCGATCACCCGCAGAAACCACCATTTGCTGTCTGCATCGCGAAGAAACTCGGTCGTCATACTTCGAAAGTGAATACCAGGTAGTTGAGCAGATACGTGGGAAACGATGCGCTTGGTTGCTTGAACGGCCTCAGCGATGGGAGTGCCTCGGATTTTGGCCAAATTGCTGTGAATTTTGGCATCGATATTGTGGGTGACCCAGTAGTAGTTTGTCAGTGCCTCAGCATGTTGAAGAAGTATCTGGGCAGGGTTTGTGTGTGGATCTTGCGCCAGAAGCTGGTCAACAGTTGTGAGTGCTTGGGCGTCACTGAACTTGAGTCTGCAGCAAAGAAGTATCAGCTGGCTGATGCAAACGCCAGCAGAAACAGCAGCAGACAGTAGCTCACGTATTGCAGAGGTTCATTCCGTAGCAGTGAACCTCTTTGTCGACCCACACGATGCGATAGAGACTGGCGTGGGTGCCTCGACATTTGACGAATCGCTGCACGCTGAAGGGCAGTTCAATGGGCAGATTTACGATCATATCATAGTTTTGTCGAGTCACCGCTAGCACTGTGGCGGCGTCTTGATGGCGATCACCTTTCCAATGGGCCACATTGCGAATCGCAATCACTTGTTCGGCGGGGTCTTGGCCGGCAGCGTCCACCAACTGCTGGTACAACCGTTTGCGCCACGTGAGCACTTTGTCCTGCTTTTGCACCAAGCCTTTGGCGTTGGTCTCGAGCCACATGAGCTCTTCTTTGGTGTCGCGCTTGGAACAAATGACAGTCAAGGGCATGTTGAGGCGCAGTTTGTGGCCGCTGAGCGTTGGTTGCAGAAACTTGAAAAAGTGAAACAGCGGCTTCAGCTGCGGTGGACATGGAAATGGATCCTGTGGTATATCCAATGTCCAATGCATGCCGGTCCATTTGATTCTGGTCAGTTCCTGTTGCCAGCAAAACACGAAAGACCACCCTTACACTGTCATTGGCCTCGTCAAGCCGCGACGAGTCCTTGCCGTCAGCGCGAAGTGACTCGACCGACGTCTTTCGGTTCAAAAGCAGCTGCCAGCTGACCATTTGGACTTGGGTTTCTTTACGTGGTCGATCGAATGAGACGGAGAGACAGCGCGCCAACAGGTCCCCCACCGCAAGCAGTTGAAGTGGTTGGCTATTTTCAGGCCTGTTTTGGCTGGGTTTTGCGTGGGTCCTCGGCGTTGGGATTTAACGCCAACACACCAGATCTCCACTCAAATCCACGCACTGGAGGAATGGAATCGTCTTTGCTTTCTCTCACTGCCTTTGGACACGTTTGAAACAGCCCAATTGCAATCCGCGGAACACCTCCGTCCCATCCCAACAAACAAGCACCCTTCATCTTCCTTCAATGAGAGTCGGACTCAGATGCTGTGCCCAAGAGTCAGACTCAGATGCACACGGTTTGGGATGTGGATCCAGAGGTAATTGGATTAAAGAGGGACCACCTTGAAGAGTTGCTGCTGTTTTGCACATGACAGCAAAGGCGTAATGGAGAGCAGTGGAGGCGAAGGCGAAACCGGTGCTTTGGTTGCTGGTGCTGAAGGCCACGAGCAGTCTCCAAAGAAAGATCCACACACTATGAGAAGAAGAACCTCTTCTTCGTACCTCAATGACCAGGAAATCGTCGCCGTCGGCACTGTGTCGCATGTGGTGCGGCGCGCGTTTCATCGGTTCTATCCGCAGATCCCGGTGTCGTCGGCGCTGGCGTTGTCGCCCGACAAGTCATCCCACGAGCCCAATGCAGAACAAACAGGACCAGAAGAAGCGTCAACGTCGCAGGTCGCGACTGCCTCTACGGTACCCGCGTCCACGTCGCTGCAGCAGCCACAGCAGCAGATGCCGTCGCAGCCAAACGAAGGTCTGCCGAGATCCTCCCTTGGAGAAGGCTCATTCAGCGGTGATGCTAATGGTGGGACCGAGAATCACTGTCATGAGAAAGGAGACAATGACAACAATAGCAGCAACGTGCTGGACGAAAGCAGCCGCAATCCATTTGTGTTGCTGGGTGTGCAAAAGGCGCAACAAATCGAGGACAACCTCGTTCTATTGCGCTCCAGCGCCTCCAAACTGCTGCGCATGATGGACACCAAGAAGCAGGAGGCCAAACTCTTTGATGAACAGATCGAACAACAGCTTCGCGACCAGGGACTCGTAGTCAAGGCCCAGATCCCGATGGGCCCGTCCAACCTTCGACTTTCGCCAGAAGACTGGAAGCCCTTTGGAGTGTTTGCGTCCAATCTCGTCCACGCCAGACAGCTGGTAGCCAGATGCACTCAAAAGCGGCTCGATCGTTCGGGCAACGGTGCAGTGGCCATCAAACGAACCAGAATTGAAATCGAACCGCCGGGGTATTTGACCTCCACCTCGTCCGTTGACATTCGAAAGGCATCAACGCTCGCCTTGCACCCCAGGAACCAACAAGAGGAGTCGCCAGAGGTACTTGTCAACGCGTCTGAAGAAGAAGCGCCAACTACTTCGAGTTCTGTTGTTTCTGAAACACCTGCCGACTCTTCTTCCACTGTTTTGAGAGGACTTCACGGCGATAGCAGCAACGTGATGAAACCTGCCGAACGGCGAAGGAACATGGAGATCCTGGAGCGCATGCAGCGCAAACTGGATTACCTGCGCAACCCTCGCTATGTCGCTCCGAGTGACCGCAGTCACAATCCAAATCAGAAAGAAGACGAACAGGATTCCAGTAAAAAGCCAATCCACTGTGATTTCACCGTCATTCCGAACCCGATTATCTTCACAGAGTACGACATTGACGGCATCTACGAGAAAAGAGTCGTGGTCCGCAACTCGAGTCGTTTGAGTCGTCGCGTCCGTGTGATTCCACCGTCAACCGCAAGGTTTTCAATTGACAGAATCATTTTCCCGGACGGCACCGGTGTGGTCGCTCCTGGCATGAGTGTCAACGTTTTGCTTCGCTTTATGCCAGACTCCAGAGCTGATCATAAGGATCACATTACGATCCACATGGAGAGCGCCAAAGCCGGTGAAAGGGAGATGCAGGTGGTCCCAATCCTGGCCAGGCGTAAGCCACCAGAGCTCTCGCTTCCACTTGTCATTCGAGCTGACACTGCACTAGTTGGTGGCAAGTCCTTGACACGCATTCAATGCCGCAACACAGGCGGGAAGGGCCGGTTCTGGGTCATGAGCGAACGCGAATGGGAAATCCAAGAAGCCGAGTTGTCATGTGCTATGGTAGACCCCAGCCAACACCTCAACAAGTCACCATCAAGCGACCACGTCACAGTTGGGCCTTTTCGGTTGACTCCCAACGACTTTGAAGTGGAGGAAGGTCAGCAAGTGGAGCTGCAGCTTTTGTTTGTACCCAATGTCATTGGAGAACAGCGAGAAAAGATCGTGTTTGTGTGTGACAACTGTCTCTTTCGCTCGTTTCAGCTACAGGGCAAAAGCTGCCAAGTGGATTTGGTGGTCAGCGCCGTGAATGACAAGCATGTTGAAACAGGGATCGTCAATATGGCACCGGTGGATCGCTTGGAGTTTGAGCCAACGCTGATTCAATCGGTCACCAAACAGCGCTTTCAAGTCACCAACAACACGCCCATCGCGCTCAAGTACTCATGGCGAGTGTACGCGGAGGAAGCCATGAGCGCTGATCCTGATCCCAATCTACAGGCGGAACCCAATCAAGCTACCTCCCAGTCTCCTCGAGTTCCGTTTCGTATTAAGCCGTCACATGGACAATTCGGGCAGAACTCGCACACGGCCTTTCGAGTTGATTTCTCTCCGACTGAAAGCGCTGTGAGTCGATGCTGTGCGGTACTCTACATCGACGATATTCCAAAGTGTTCCATGCCAGGCAAATCCCAGATGGAGCTGCTGGAAAAGCTCTTTGAGCTGCTCAAAGTCCAGTCGCCATTCGATTCACGAACGCATCAACTCCTGACACTGGAGAGTGTCGAAAGCATGGCGATTCTGCTTCATGGTGTCGGGCAGCATGGTCAGATGGACGTATCGCCACAGTTCTTCCGCTTCGAGTCTCCGCTGGTGAGAAATAGTTCGGCAAAAACAATTGTGAAACTGAGAAACGAAAGTGAAGCCCAAACGTTCTTTGAATGGGATATCAGTGCAGCCACGTTACGAAGCTTGGGGGCAGCAGCGGCAGTTGTTGGGCCAGCAGCAAAACGACTCTTCAATCTTGATGTATCTCCTGTTCAAGGCACCCTAGAGGCCCACCGATCGATCACTTGTGAACTCGAATTCACACCATTGCGCACTGGAAGCTTTTCAGTCGTAGTGCCGGTGTTTCTGCTGTCGGCCAACAAAACGCGACTGGTCTCTCGCCGGGTCTTTCTTGAAGGAGTCGTAGCAAGTGGAAGTGTGCGCTTTGACGTAGCCGAAGTGGATTTTGGACTGGTTTCAGTGGGAGCAAGTGCCGAAGCCTCTCTTCGAATTGTCAACGACAGCATCACAACGACGAACTGGAGTGTTTGCCATCTGGAAGCGCGCGAGATGGCTAGAATCACCGCACTAGCAGCACTGGAGAATTCAACTCATGGCCTTGGAGGAACTTGTAGCTTCATTGACGGGGTGACAACACCGTTGACTGGTGAGAGAGGTGAATTAAGACGAACGTACTCCAGTTCGTCGCGGCATTCCGCGCTCTCGTCTTCAACAAGCACCAGTGGCGATTTCTCACCGCGGGATGTGCGCCCGAGAGCCATACTAAGTTTTTCCACCGACTCTGGTGAGTTGCTGCCGCACCAAGAGCAGATCATCAGGGTGAAATGCTCTTCGGGAACACTCCCCGAGCGGTTTCGAGGCACAATTTGCTGCGAAGTGGCTGCAGAAGAGAGTTTTTCGGATGTGGGGTTCGATGAGGAGTGTACTGACAACTCCAGACCCAGGTACTCCTCCATCAGGAGCATTAGCTGTCGAGCCGAGATCCAATCACCCAGTGCATTCATGTCGCCGTCGACCCTCCAACTACACACCACCTACCTGGGTGTGACTGTGCAACGCACCATTGAGTTAGTGAATCTCTCCAATCTCGAAGCACCGTTCAAGTGGCGAGAACCACAAGGCGCGAGCAAGGCCTTCACTGTGGAATTCGTTCCAAAGAGTGGCGTGCTCCGGTCCAAGGAGCGCGTGAGTGTCGTAATGAATTACACGCCGCGCATCGCTGGCAAGACAACCGCACTGTTTGCTTGTTTCATTCGTGGCATCAGCGTTCCGTTGGGCCTTGAAGTGATCACGACCCAGCGGGGACTTGTGTTGACCTATGATCTCGTCGAGAATGCCGAACAAGCAGCCAAGCAAAAGGATTTGATGGCGACAATGACCGACGGCGAAAAGGAAAATGCCGCGTCGAGTGCGGCGATGAACTATCCCAGACTGCATTTCGGAGACGAAATCCCGCTCAATAAACGCAAATCGCTGTATTTGCTGGTGCGAAATCTCAGTGGCATTGAAGCCACAATCGAGTTTGAAGCCAAAAAGTACCGTCCAGGCTCGAGTGCAAGTGGGACCTCGAGTACGTTGCCTTCTTCGTCTTACAACACTGCAGCCATTTCATCGGATTCTCCAGTCAACAATAGTGCGACAACTGGCATCGTCACAAGTCGAGCGCGAAGACGATCGAAAGGCCAGGTCATTTCCCTGGCAGACTCGTCTTCACCACCGACTCGACCTTCGTTCGTGTCTACGAGTCGATCCAAACGCGCTGGTGCTCGTCGTTCCATGATGACCAAATCTACCGTCAGTCACAGCCACGTTCGAAAGGCGCAGCTACTGGGGAGCTCCCACGAAACCCAGCTGTTCCAATCCAAGAAGGGTCTCGAGTTTTTACAGGAGAGAAAGAACCAACGAGAAGATCGCCAGCAACTCAAAGCCGGTAAAGGCATTGCGTTTCGGATTGAACCGAGCCACGTGCGCATCAGTGCTTGGGACCAAGCGCTGGTGACCATCACAAGCTTCAACAACATGACTGGAAGCTTCACCGACGAGATCATTGCACGCACGGTCGGGATGCCTCCAGTCATTCTCAATGCAAGTGCCAAAGTGGTTGGTGTGCCACTCGAATTGGACCGCAATTGTGTCGGGCTTTACATGACCGGTAAGAATGCTTCCAAGCCGACACTGAGATGGAGCCAGATCTGTCTCGGTGCTTCGCCGGTGACCAAAACCATCCGAATCATCAACAAGGCGCCTCGTGCAGCGCTAGTAAAGTGGAAGGTTCAAGAGCTTTGCACCAACAACCAGCTGGTTAGAGTCACTCTGGGCGTGGACGCGCGTGGCAAACTGAAACTGCGTATTGTTCCGGTGGAAGAAAAAGTCAAGAGCTTTCCCTTTGAGGTGTCACCCAGCGATGCTGTCGTTGACAAGCATGCAACTCAAAGTTTTCAAGTCACGTTTACGCCGTCTTCCACGCCAAAATCCGAGCGACTTTTGCTTGTGGCGGATGCCAAATGGGAAGAAAACGAGAATCTGACGAGTGTGAACGAGTCCTTGTCGACGGTGGACACGGAGACAAGTCGCCCACCCGTGACCGAACACGACGTGCGGCACGAAGGTGAGCACTCCCATCCACAACTCCAAGCTCCTACTCAAGCACTGGAGCAACGTACTTCCCCGACAAACACCCTCTCGGCAAGACTGCATACGCAACTAATGCACAATGCGGCTGGCAAAGCGCTGCAAGCTGTACGGTTGGTCAACAAATTGATGCATGTCAACAGTCAGCGGTCCGACATCTCTCCTTTTGGTGCGCTAGTACCAAAATGCATCTCGTTGGAGCTTGCTTCCGATGTGATTGAACCATCGCTATATCTCGACAAGAAACGCAGTGTCCTGGAGAGTGGCGAGCTTGGCGGATCCACAACAGCAGATCCGGTCGAAGCACCATCGTACCGACTCAAGTTCACCACGTGGTCGACGCTTCTGACCCAGTCGGAACACAAATTCCATCGTAAACAGCTTCATCTGACCAACCAATTCACGTCCAAACTCACGTTTCGCTTTGAAACGGAGGGACCATTTGTGGTCGTCAAGGCTGACTCGTTGGCACCTCGGCATCCTCTGTCGGGGGTGGACCTCCCGCCCCAGTATCGACGCTTTGAGGGCGAGTCGTTTATGTTTAGTCTGCCACCCGGTCACGCAGTGCATCTCGAGCTTCGTTTCAGTCCCAAACTACTCAACGAGACTGTTCTCTCGGCTCCTCCATCTTCTGCGCCGACGGGCTCAGGACTTGGCAAAGCGTCCAGTCGACCATCACTTCAGTCCCAATCCACCGACAAGAAAAAACAGGCGGGCAAAGAGTTAGTGACGACGGTGCAGGGCAAAATGTTGGTCAAGTTCACCAGCGGAAGTGTGCAAACCTTTGAGCTGCTTACCGAGATTCTGCGACCGCTTGTGGCGGTCACCCCGTCCCAATACTACTTTGGCCATGTGCACCTGACCAAGACGCGGTTTGTGGTGTTGCGTGTAGCCAATCCCACCAGCGTCGACGCCGATTTCACCATCGTCCATGTGCCGGTGCCAACGCCAGTTTCTCGGGCGCAACGCAAAGAAGCCCTGCTGCACGCGCACTTGCACGACGACCCCAGTGTCTTTGGGTTCTCCATGAGGACAGGCACCGTGAAAGGACCTACGCTTTCGCTGGCTTCTGCAGGTGGTAAAATGCCCTCAAGACGGGTCGATGCCACCAAGCGCATGCCACATCAACTCATCAAGCCCTGTCTGGAGCTTGTGTTGACGTTTGCTCCCAAGCAGTCGCTGCGATACCGCAGTCGGTTCCGTTTTACGGTGCAGAACGGCAACGACTTTGACATTCTGGTGGACGGCGACGGCACGTTGGACGAACACGAGCGCCAAGACCAAGCCGCGACGGTGCTTCCAACACGCAAATTGCTGCATAAAAATCGAATCTTTTAGACGGACGGCTTAATTAGAATGATTTTGAGGAAACGCAGTTGGGCTCCCACTCTGACCAGAGCTGCCTGGACTACAAACTGAAGTGGGGGGCTTGCGTGGAGTGGATGCTGCCGACCCGGAAGGACTGACAACGGTGTACGCAGCGGCTTCGGCCGCCGAACATGCAATGTTGAACACAGTTTCTTTCCATCTGCTGCTGCTGGGCAGCAACTCGAGAACCGAATGGAACGGAATGTCCAGATCTGGTGAATTCTCCAATGGCGCGCCGAGGAAATACGCATAGAGCACTTGCAGAGTCGAAATGTGGGAGACCACGAGCACGGGCCCAGTGTGCTGTTCAATGTCAATCAGCACAGGTTCCAGTCGCTGCATGAGATCGAAATAGGACTCGCCGCCCGGGAAACGAGCCTTGAGCGGATCCTGCATGTAGGCCGCAAAAGCTTCCTGTTGATATTCCCAAGCAAACACGACCCGCAACACGCGAGTTAACCCATGGCGCGTTCACGGGCTTCACATGGCCAATCGACTTTCACTTACAGGCATCCGTTCGCGCATTTCTTCCATGCTGAGTCCATACGCTTCGCCTTTGTCCAGCGGATTCAATGTCGCATGCTGGTTCGCCGCTACCAGAAAAGAGCACACCAACGTTATCGCTCACGTCGCACGAACAACGACAGGGCCTCGTGTTTCAGGTGAATGCTATACCTCGAGGAAGAAACTGGGCCGTCTCGACTGCACGCGGTAGCGTCGAGGTCATCACCAACAACGGGGTCGGCTTGCCAGTGTCGCTGACCGCAGAAGTCGCGGAATCGCGGGCTTCCTTGAGCGCTTGAGTGCGCTCTTCCACGAATTTCGCCAACGAGCGAGCGAATTCGACGCCTAACGGACTGAGTTTGGCCGACCGCGTGGCGATAGCTACGCCGTGCTTTCTATCCACACTCTCATAATCCACGCGCACCTACAACCGCCATCGTCATGGACGACACACAAAAAGAGTGAGATGGCAACGCTTCCCGCATCGTTCTGACATGACCTTTCGTACCTCACAACAATGGCCTGCGCGCACGAGCCAGATGGGGCGATGCTCAATGTGAAAACTCAACATATAAGGCAGAATCGACTTGGCCACATGGCCATAGATGCCCTTGGCGTGCACCTTGGACTGGAGATCAAACAACTTGATGTAGCTCAGATCTTCCTCGTCGTCCAGCGCTTCATAGGCGGCTTCGTAGTTTTTCATGCGCATCTTGAGGTCGGCGATGGCTTCTTCTTCGGGCATTTTCTTGTAATCCGGGCTGCTGATGACTTTTTGCGCAATGTTGGCGTTCAGCACGGCTTCGTTGGTGCAAATGGATTCAATAAACACTACATGGACCGTCATTTTGTTACGCTCGGCAAAGTCGGTAAAGTTTTTCACCAGCGAGCGGCGTCGCGACTTGGTCGAGTTGGTGGCATCAAAGATCGCGACTTCTCCGGGACGGTTGGAGCGGCGACGTCGCTGGGCGGTGATGGCCGCGTGCTCTCTGTCTGTTTCGTCGCCATTGGGGTAGTGTTCGTCCTGGTTCTGAAGTGTCTCCGGCAGCGCCATGTTACCATCGCGCAGCCAATCCAGCATCATGTTGAGCGACTGCTGCGCGAGCCGCTCACGCTCTTCTTTGGCCTGTTGGTTGTGTGGGTCAAAGAAACTGTGGTCCTGTACAGCACCGGCGGCCTGGAAGCGACGCAATTGGCCGACGTTGAACACTTTGGCGCGAAGTCCTTTCCACGAGAGGAATTTGCAGAGCTTCTTGGCGATAAACGATTTGCCGCGCGCCGGCAACCCGACCATCACGAGAATGAGTTTGTCGGCCGTGGGGGTAAACATTTTGCGCTCCGATAGCGAGCGGTTGTCGCGCACCAGCATTTGGGTGCGCAGGGTCTGCGAGCGTGGTGACGGGATATCCTGGTCGTCGTCTTGTTCCATGACGGCGTTGACGGCTTTATGTAGTGGCAGCGTCAGGGGTTTCTTGCTATTGCTTGTAGTGGTGGGGTTGTTGCCATTGGCCATGACGGTGGTGGTGTTGACGGTGGTGGCCTTGGCGTCGGCATCGGCATCGGTATTGGCATTGGCATTGGCATTGGCATTGGCATTGGCTTTGGCTTTGGCTTTGGAGGGCGACAGCGTCGGTGGCTCCATCGGCTGGTGATGTTCTTCGCCTTTCTCTTTCTTGTCGCAAAGAAATCCAAATGGCGCGCTAAAGAAAAGAGAAAGAAGATGAGCAATCAATCCGAGTTCCCGTCCCCAAGGGAATCCAGAAACAGGTCAGTTTTTTCCTCCTTCAGCTTCAGCACTTTCAGCTCAGCTCAGCTCAGCTCAGCTCAGCTGCAGGCTGAGAGCGAAGAACAAAAGTGAATCTTGTCCGTGGGTGTGTCCCGAATGTCCCGCATGCCTCGTCGCCAAGCACCCAAAAGGCATGTTGGCACCAGCTCGTTCCTACAGTATCGAGTGGAGTGAAGAAAAAGATGGAAGAACCAAAGCAACCGCAAAGTGATGGCTGAACTGAACTGAACTGAACTGCGGTAGCTGCGGCATTGACGATGCCAACTCTGAAGAAGAGCGCACACTGGTTAATCAGAAACAGCGCGCGCAAGGGCCGAACCGACTTTCTGCCGGTGGTGGGAGAAGGCGCAGCTCAGCATGGAGCACTCAGAGAGATGCTGCCGAGTAACCAAATGACCTGCTCAAGAGCTCACCCTCTCTTGTTGACAGGGATCGATGGAGAAGCACTTCCAAAAAGGCCTGTGCGCTGCAGCAGCCAAACGACAGCACATACGTTGCTCTCCATAGTACTCTCAAGAATAGTATTATAGTGGATATTGGGTGGGGAGTAGATGAGAAGGCTGTCTGATAGAACGTCAGTCATTTTGCTCAAGTACCCGCGTGGGAGGACATTCAATGCCGGATGGAAGCGGCCGCGAGTTTCTTCTTCTTGATGAAAAACGCAGGATGGCCCTGCACTTTGCTAACCCGTTCACGATGCGGCGCTTCTCGCAGCTTCAAAAACTTGGCGGCGTCTTCCGAAATCGGACGTGTCTCGCTTCGTGAAGTGACGTGGTCCAGCGTCTGCACGGTGATGCCCTGGTCAAACTCGCGGATGTGTTGCTTTGGCTTGGACGCGAGGCGACGGCGTTTGGCCTTGCGCTCTTGTTCCAGCGCTTCTTGTTCTTCCAAATCGTTCTGTTCTTCACTGGATTGCAGCACAAAGCACAAGAGTCTCAGTGAGCGTTGCTGGCGTTGACAGGCATCGAAGCCCGATTCATCCTCTTCCAATAGAATTGTTTGGTTCAACTCACGTTTCACGGGCGGCTAACGCTGACAGAACGTCGGCTGGCAATTCTTCAATGCCTGCAACAGGTTCTTCGATGGCTTCTTGCTTGGATCGTTGTGCTCTCCGCTTCCTGCGACAGCACAAACGGAAAAGAGAAACACCCCGTCAGAAATCAAACATGAATTTCCCATCAATTCCATCGTTCGAAACTCTTCTGCCATTCTCTCCGCTGATTGCTTTACAACTCACTTTTTCGCGGCCGCCGCTTGAGCCGTCACGGCGTCTCGTTCTCGCTGCAACTGTTCTTCAGCGACCTGTTTGGCGCTTTCCTTGGAGACACTCTCGGGCGCTTCGTCATCCTCATCGTCTTCATCATCATCTTTGTGGTCTCTTTGCTCTGGCTTCTCTTCTCGTGCAGCCTCGAAGTCCGCCTCGGCCAGGAGCACTTGTTCGTCCGCCATAGCTGTCATTTTCCAGTCTCCAAAACCCCTAGCAAACTCTTCATCAGGTCTACCAACCAAATTTTAGCCAATCACCAGTCCAGGTATCGGATTTTCAACCAATCATCGACACGCAAATACCATGTGTTAGTTTAATAGAGAACTGTCAACTGAATGCCATGTAAACAGATCAACAACAAATTAAGCCGTTTCCGTCACTGGGCCAAAGTCTGCACCACATCGACCAACGCGATGCCAATGTTGAGCATCTGGCTGTACATGCCAAGCTGCGACGCCTGGGCCATCTGGGCTGACGTGTTGACCACCGCTTCCTTGGGATTCTTTGTGACTGGCGACGGCTGGTGTTTAGCGGTGTTGTCGCGCACTTGTTGCAGGCGCTTTTGCAGCTTTTGCTTGACCCATCCCTGGATGCGCAGCACCACACTGAACCATTCCTCAAACTCGAGCGTTCGAATGCTCTTGAGCACGAAAAAGCTGCGACGAACGCTCTCTTCGTCGTACGAGATCATCATCCCCAGGCAGAAGATCACCACCACGTACCCTGCATACTCGAGGTAGTATGCGTGCGCGCGGTACCGGGCCGCCAGAATCACGGCAATCGCAACCACAGCTGTCGTGTGGGTCGCGTAGACAAAGCGCACGCGGAACCCCGAACGATGCGCAAACAACACAGCATTCAGAAAGCCCATGTAGTACACGGGCTTTGGCTTGTTCTTGGTCACAATCAACAGGATGGCGCCCATACACGCGACGTGAGTAGCGATCACCAGCGATGAGAAAATCTGCGCGGAACGCACGTACCCACCACCGCTGGTCAACATGTCCATGAGGTTATTCACGCGACCTCGTGTTTGCTCCTTGATCATCGCCGCTTGCGCCACGTCTTCCATTGTCGGTGTCTTGGAACCCGATTCTTCCACCACATCAATGACCGCATGGCCGCTTTCGGCAGCATTGGGCTTATGTGTGTCGGCACTGACAGCCGGAGCTGCAAACGCGTCGTTCATGGCCAGTTGTTTGTTCTGCTCTTCTTCCGCTTCACGAACCCAGCGATCGTAAAAGGCTCGGCCCACGAAATACATGAACAGCCCAGCAGCGAAATACAACGGCACCGTCACGCCGA
>JAMFLO010000210.1:0-61108 GCA_027475765.1 Paralagenidium karlingii
TTCCTGACATGTCGTAAAATTGTTGGATTGTTTGTATAACATATCAGATAAACAAACCTCACTTATCATCCATTTAGGAAAATATTCACTTCGTCACACTTGTATCACAGGATTCTTCTCCATAAACCTTCTGAGGGCTTTACTGTATCGAACGTACTGATTGGATCCAGGAAACAGCGTGCCATCTCTTGCAAATCCAAACACAGACAAAAACACGCAAGCGATAGAATAGGACAAATCAATGGACTCACAAGATTGGCGTAGACATGCTTCGCGTCTTTGGGTCTCCTTTCACGCTCAGTGTACAGCCAATTGTTGATAAAGTACGATCCAAGGAACGTCCAGCAAATTCGAGCGACAACTCAATGTTGCTCCCACGTCCACAGCTCAGCCGTGTCACTTTCAAAGTGAAAGAAAATTTCAGTGCGTAAGTAATTTTTATTTTTACTTTCTTCTTTGATTTCATTTGGCGTTGACTTCAAGGTCCATTGATACTCCCCCTCCACCACTCTCAAAGGATCTGTCCACCCAACCCAAGCCAACCCAACCCAAGCCAAGCTAAGCCAAACCAAGTCAAGTCAAGTCAAGTCAAGCCCACCTGGTCATCCTGTGGAGTTGACAGCGGAAATGGCTCTGCGCGCGCGTGGGAATGCCGGCAACTATCCGTTCCAGGCGCTCAAGAGAGATTTGGCGACCGTCAACGGCGTGGAGGGCTTTGCCGAGGCCTACTGCGACATGATTGCCCGCTTTCTCCACGCCATCAACCACTTTGAAAGCCACGAATTCCACACCATCAAAGTGCGCAAAAACCAAGAGCTCACCAAACTCAAACGCTTTTACGACGCCGTCGTGCGCGAGGGCCACGCCGGCGACGGACTGACCATTGCTACCAGTGTGCTGGCCATCGGCTCCTTTGCCTGCCCCATGCTGGCACCCATCGCCGCGATGACCGCGGCATCAGCGATCGGCTGTTCGGTTGCGTCCCAGATCCGCGGCAACCAGGTCGAAGACGAACGCATGGCGCTCATGGGCGAAGAAGCCCAATGGCTCGGCGACGGGCCCATCGGCGAATTCATTCGAGCCAGCAACCGAGCAGCCAAATTCTTCCAAAAACATCACGTCAGTTCGGATTTCTCCGCGTATGTGGTCAGCGCGGTGCTGTTGGCCGACCGAGAGCAACGCTTGGATCGACCAGACGACCACGAGTACAAGGTGCAAATGGTACGCGATATTCTGCAAGTGGATCTGGCCGAACACGACCGAAACTACGTATTTCTGGGCGAATTCATCAAACGCTTTGTCGACGAAACCACGGGTGCCGTCACAGCCACGCCAGCGGCCATGAAGGTGCTCCTACCGATCCTCGTGTCCAAATCCACTTGCGCCGCGATCGCTGCTGCCGGGGTTGTTACCCGCATGTATACGCTACGTCAAGCGTGGACGCTTCTGGGTGAGATTGGGCTTCTCGGCGAACCATCGGCACTGCAGCGAGTGTCCATGTGGATGAACGTTGGAAGAGGCTTCATGGTGTTCACCGTGGTGTTGGCACTGGTCGCGATCGGCTTTGCGGTCATCAGCATCGTGCTGCGCGAACAGCAGCGAGATCAGTTCTACGCCGCCGTCGACGACTGGAGCGACCAGTGGGACGACCAACTTGACGAGCTGCAGCGTATGCTGGAGCAAGAAGTGGCCATTGCGGACCAATTTGTGGCCGAGCAGCAGCAGCAAGAAGCGTTCAAGCGCGAGTTTGACGATCTGCTGCGCACTGCTGCGGCGGAAGCAGCCTGAGCAGGAGAAGGAGAAGTCGAGAGTGGTAGCGAAGTGACTGTAAGCCGCATCGGCATCCAGAGGTTATATGGAGTTGTTTGGTTCGAATGCCTGGTATTCATCCTTATTGACTTCTGGGAAGGGCCTTCCTTTTATGTATTTCCGGCTCATCAACTCACAACCTTATCACTCGCATCCAGTCTCACAGGATGCATTATGCATTAATATGCCTGGCTTGTGAGATTCGATTATATGGTTTTATACAGGTACATTGTTTTTACGAGTCGGTAGAGACCATCCAAAAAGACAGTAGAAAAAAGCCCCCACCACTCTTGACCGAGTCGGCGGCGTTGGCTTTTGCTTCTCGTGGGTTTGACGACGTGGTTTTGTCTTCTTGAAACGTGAGCAGTCAGAAGCTGCGTGGAGTCGACGCCATGAACAAGTCTTCCTCTCGAGTGTACACGTTTCTGGTGCGCTCAGCGCGCAGTGTGCCGCTCGTGCTCGCAGGTAATCAGCAGAGCAAAGTGACACATCGTGCGAGCTGCTGAAGAGCTCACCGCGCCTCCTCCATGATATGTCCCTTTACAGCTTGGTATCTTCTGAGTCTGATGACGCTTTGGACCAATCGCTACATCGTCGCGAGCCTGTTAATCGACTCCAATGTGCTCTCGCTTGCGCAATTGGGCGTGTCTGTTGTGTGCGGGCTCTTCTCCGAGGTCCACTTGGTCGGGTGGACCCGATGTAAGCAGGGCATCAAGCGCGTGATCCAAGTGGGCGCCAAAGACATGCTGTTGCTCGGCTCTGTGCGCATCGTTACGCTTCTCTGTGGGCTCACGGCGCTCAAATACATCTCGGTGTCGTTCTCGCGTGAGTGCCTTTTGTGATTTCTGGCGATATCAGGACTTGTGTGGAGAGGCTGAGTCGCTGCTGGATGATGATGGGGAGCAGAGACGATCAAGTCGGCCGCGCCGTTCTTCACAGTACTCCTGACGTATTTCTTGCTGGCGCAGCGCACGGGGTGGCGCGTCAACCTCTCGCTGGTGCCCATAGTGTTGGGCCTCGCGTTCTGCAGCTTCTCGGACGCGAGTTTCAACGTCATTGGCTTTATTGCTGCCGTGATGGCCAACTGCATGGACTGTCTCCAGAACGTCATGACCAAAAAGTTCCTGGCCAAGTCGTACACGTAAGAACCAAAGGAGTTGCAATGCTGCCTGGCGATCATGGGGATTCACTTTCTCCTTTGTTATTGGTATGACAGCACTACTCAGCTCCAACTGTATACGGGTGTGATTGCTATGGCGATGCAACTTGGCTACCTCGCTTATGCGTGGATGGTGATACCACGAAACTCGTTCATGCTTGGCGCTCGTACAGCCCATGGCGAATCGTCCGACCTTTTGGGGAGTCGCCTTTTGGGCCAATTCGTTTTGCTGTTGGTCGCAGGCATCGGATTCTACTTGCAAAGCACCTTTGCCTACATCCTTATGAGTCTCGTGTCGCCCGTGACCCACAGCGTCGCCAACTGCGTCAAGCGCGCGCTGCTCATCGTGCTCTCGATCTGGTTCTATGGCAACCCAGTGACTCCGCTCAATTGGCTCGGCACTTTACTCGTGATCGTCGGCGTCTACGTTTACAGCACGGCGTCCAGGTTGGAGCATCTCGAAGCGGCGCTGGGCAAACATAACAAGAGCGAGTTGGTGATCACCCAGCCAACGAAGCACAAGTCGACTTCAACGTTGGAAGTGTTGACCGACATCCAGGTGCAGACTGTATAGTAAAGAATAACGCGACTCCGCATCTTGGTGCTCTGTCATCCACTGGCACTGGCACTGGCACTGGCACTGGCACTGGCATTGGCATTGGCATTGGCATTGGCATTGGCCCCATTCCATGGACTGTACCCATGGTCCGCAGCGCTCTTTGGATCGGGAAAGACGCATGTCGCAACGCGATCTTGGATGCCTACTCATATCATCTGGGACATGTTTGCTTATGTGGACCACCTAAAGAAGTTTCTGAACCGAACGTCGTCAAGTCGTGTCAAACGTCTGCGAGTCCACCAGCTCAGCAGTTCAAAAAGCCAGCATCACTTGAAGAGGTTCCAATGCGTTGGCTTTTGCTTGGGACGGCGGCGTTGAGTCTCTCGCACCATGGAGCAGCACCGCAAGAGATTAATGGTAGTGCCGCCAATACGTCCACGAGCAGTGGCATCGACTGCCCCACGTGGTCCACTCGCTTCCAACAACATCTGGACGGCGTCTGCGTGTGCACCAGGCAGCAGTGTCACACCACCAGCCACAAAGATCTCGAGCTCCGCGCAGACCATGCGAACGTCTTTGAGACTTCCAAGCGTGGCAAACGCTTTGCGCATTCGCGTCTAAAGCTGCAACGCGTCGATGCCTCACGCCAAAGACCCGATTTGGTTGTGGATTTGCAGACGTTGCACCAGCAGATCATTGGCTTTGGCGGTTCGTTCACCGATGCCACTGCGATCAACTTGTACAAGACCAAACCAGAGCTACAACAACAAATCCTCGATGCATACTACTCCGAGAATGGACTGCAATACACGATCGGAAGAGTCCCCATCGCGTCCACCGACTTCTCCGAGAGTGTCTATAGCTATAACCCAGTGGTCGACGACTTGGAGATGGAGCATTTCTCGATCGATGTGGACAAAGCGCCAAACTCGCACAAACTGGATCTGATTCACCGCGCGTTGAACACTTCGTCTCGTGAGCTCAAGCTGTTTGCGTCTTCGTGGGCGCCTCCAGTGTGGATGACCCGCGAGAATCACACCGAGAACTGCACGTTGAAAGGCGAGCCTGGGGACAAGTACTGGAAGGCTTTGGCGTTGTATTACTCCAAGTTCTTTGATGCGTATGCACAGGAAGGCATCAAGTTTTGGGCCATGACGACCCAGAATGAGCCCGAGTTCCAGCGGATGCAGCAGTTGTACTGGCAGAGTCTCAAGTTTAATTCGACCATTGAAGGACTCTTCATCAAGAAAGACCTGGGACCGCTCTTGAAGCAGAACCATCCCGAGCTCAAGATCATCATGATGGACGACATGAAGGATCTGATCGTCAAACGCCACTCGATGCTGGAGGATGAGGAAGTGCGCCAGTATGTGTCGGGCCTGGGAGTCCACTGGTACTGGAACTGGGATTTTCTCCACAAAGGAGACTTTGATGCGTTGGCGGCGTTCCATCGCAACCATTCCGACATGTTTATCATAGGCACTGAGGCCTGCGAAGGGTATTTACCTTCGGGCATGGGCACTGGTGTTGGCGTTCGCATCCGAGAACCGGATATTGTGTGGCAACGTGGAGAGAATTATGCCCGAGACATCATCAATGACTTGGCCAACTTTGCCTCGGCGTGGACCGATTGGAATCTTGTGCTCAACACGAGTGGAGGTCCCAACTGGGTCGACAACGTAGTCGACGCGCCGATTATCGTGGACGAAACCGGCGGCGAAGAGTTTTATCTGCAGCCGATGTACTTTGTGCTGGGCCACATCTCCAAATTCCTCGCGCCAGGGTCCGTCCGCGTGGATCTTGAGACCGGCAAAGAGATCTCAGAGGCCACCAACACTTCTCTACAGTCCGTCGATCGTGTGGCGGTCATGAATCCGAGCAACCAGACGATTCTAGTCTTGTCCAACCGCAAGAATGCGACTGTAGAACTTGATGTGTTGGTCAAGAATCAGATCCAGCCCCAACCAACTTCAACGAACGTCAACGTGACCAATGATTCGTTGGCGATGCGTGTCGAGTTGGCACCCAATTCCATTCAAACGATCGTTTTGCCGAGTTGGCAGCAGCAACAGGGGAACAACGAGCAGAATGGTGGCGATGGTTCAAGTCCCACGTCCAGCGCGACGTCCAAGGCCACCACCAGTTGGTGGCAGTCGGGATGTTGCTGGCCCATCGCGATGGCGGTGGTAGTTCTCTTGGACCATTGGCAGTGAAAGGGAGTGATAAAACAATGAACAGAAACAACTGGAACGAAGCAGTCGATCCGATCTGCGATACAGGTGCACTCAAATCCTGCAGTCTGCACCCAAAGGCCCCGTCTCTGGAGAACTCACGAGTCAGATGCTTTCAACTTCAACCTCACACACCACAAATATCACCCTGATCGACCAGGCGACCAATTCTGGCCATCAAAGCGACGTGCTCAAGTGTTCAGAGCGTCAGACTCGGCCCCTGAGATGTCTCATGTTTGAAATAACTCCCCGCCACCCATAGTCGACAACCTGTCCAGAAGTTGCTCCACTCCGCTCCGTCATTCTCCAACGCCAAAATGCTGCGATGGATCACTTGTTTGATCTCGTTCGCGGCTGTAATCGCTGGTGCTCTGGCACAAGAAGAAGCCGTCAAAACTGACTGCAACAACTGGTCCGAACGCTTCCAAAAGAACCTGGAAGGGATCTGCGTCTGCACCAGCAACGTTTGCGATTCCATCTCCAACGAGCATCTCAATGTGACTTTGAACCAAGCCAGTTTATATCGCACCACAAAGGCTGGTGAGCGTCTCAAACACTCACGAGTGCCTTTGCTCCAAACAGATGGTACTAGCCCAGTCGACTTTGTGGTTGATTCCTCGGTGCGATTTCAACAGATCATTGGCTTTGGCGGAGCGTTCACCGATGCCACTGCGATCAACTTGTACAAGACCAAACCAGAGCTACAACAACAAATCCTCGATGCATACTACTCCGAGAATGGACTGCAATACACGATCGGAAGAGTCCCCATCGCGTCCACCGACTTCTCCGAGAGTGTCTATAGCTATAACCCAGTGGTCGACGACTTGGAGATGGAGCATTTCTCGATCGATGTGGACAAAGCGCCAAACTCGCACAAACTGGATCTGATTCACCGCGCGTTGAACACTTCGTCTCGTGAGCTCAAGCTGTTTGCGTCTTCGTGGGCGCCTCCAGTGTGGATGACCCGCGAGAATCACACCGAGAACTGCACGTTGAAAGGCGAGCCTGGGGACAAGTACTGGAAGGCTTTGGCGTTGTATTACTCCAAGTTCTTTGATGCGTATGCACAGGAAGGCATCAAGTTTTGGGCCATGACGACCCAGAACGAGCCCAAGAAGCAGCTGGTTCAACTTACTTACTGGCAAAGTCTCAAGTTCTCAGCAGAAGTCGAACGCGATTTCATCAAGAAAGACCTGGGACCGCTCATGAGGCAAAACCACCCAGACCTCAAGATCATCATGATGGACGACCAAAAGAACCTCATGTTTGACCGTCAAGCACCCTTGCAAGACGCCGAATCTCGCCAATACGTGGCAGGCATTGGCGTGCACTGGTACGACGACCAAGACTTCATTCTGCCATGGCAAGGCAACTTTGGCGATCTAACCAAGTTCCATCAAAAGTACCCGGAACTGTTCATCTTGGGCACCGAGGCTTGCGAAGGATTCCTGCCGAGTTTCGTGGGTACCGGCAGTTCTGTGCGGCTTCAGGAGCCCAAAGTCATCTGGCAACGAGCCGAAAACTATGGACGCGACATCATCAACGACTTGGGCAACTATGTGGCTGGCTGGACCGACTGGAACCTGGTGCTCGACACCCAGGGAGGTCCCAACTGGGCGAAGAATGTTGTGGATGCACCCATTGTGGTCGACGAGCAAGGCGGCAACGAGTTTTACAAGCAACCCATGTACTATGTGCTCGGCCACATCGCCAAGTTTGTGCCGCCACGATCTGTGCGCGTAGACTTGCGACTCCGCCAAGACAACTTGTGGAATCAGATCAAGTTTTGTAGCGTCGATCGCGTCGCGTTTCTGACACCGGAGAACCGTTTGGTGCTGATTTTCTTCAATCGCAATGGCAAATCGATGTCTGTGCGCGTAGCGTTGCCAAAGGGTCTGTTGGTGGTGTTGGAGATGCCGCCCAACTCCATTCAGACGCTGATCGTCTCTGAGCAGTAGGAACATCGGTCACTCTGGTCTTAAATGTCTATGCATCAACGTATATTTGTCAAGCTTTTATCGATCAAAACGTGCAGGCGCCGGTGATCTACTGCCAACAGCCGGCCATGTCAATCGCACACATTGTTCTCTCACTTTCAATGCTGATTGCTGACCACCAAGGTGCCATTTCGCAGCAGACTACGCATGGACCACCCAGTCGGAATGCCCCGGGAGTCGTCGGAGTGACGCCACGACCAAAAGGTCCAACCAGCGTGAGCATTTGCAAACACTTCCTGTTGCGACTTACCAAACTGCTTGAACTTGTCCTGATCGTCCCAGAACGTCGCGGAGGACGGAGCGCCCATGCTCCATTCGCCCAAATACAGGTAGTTTCCTCGCCAAGGCTGGATCTTGGACTCTCCAAAGCGCTTGACAGCCGCGATGAGCCCGTCCTTGTCGACACCAGCGTAGCCCCACACAAAATACGGATGCCACTGATGCCACACATTGAAGTACTTTGGAAAGTTCATAAAGTCCTGCATGAACGCGGGATCCTGTTCGGTCAGAAACGGAGAAACCGCCAAAACGCAATCGTTGCCTTGTCCTCGGATGAGGTCGTACGCTCGCTGGTAGAACTCCTGCAGCACCCAGCGATCCGTCGGCTTTTCCGGTTCATTCATGAGCCCAAGGCCAAGAAACGCCGGGCTGTTGCTGTAGCGGGATGCCAGTGAAGACGCCACAAACAGTGAATTGGCCACATTTTCAGGGTATTTGCTCCAAAACGATGTGCCAGGCACCGTTGCTGCACTGTGGTCTCGTCCGTTTTGCGATCCCTTGTGGGCGTGGAGCTCGATGAGCACAGCCACGTTGGCATTCAGCGCCCAATCGTTGATCAATGCATCCAAGTACTTGAGCGCACCAGGAGCAAACACTTTGTATTCTTGCTGAGAGGCAAAATCGGTCGGATCGGACTCTAAAATCCAATAGCCGACCGGAACACGTACCATGTTGAGTCCGAAACTGGCGATTTCGTAAATGTCTTTGGCCGTGATCCACGTGGATCGATGCTTTTCAAAGAGTTGGTCGCCCTGGTCGTGGCCGAGATACTTCATGGTGGCGTATTCGCCCTGGTTGGCGAGGTCGGCTGGCACTTGGTCCCAGATCGGCGCATCGTAGCTCAACCAGTGCTCCGCCACCAGCCATCCACCAAGGTTCACACCGCGCGACGGGGTCTCCCCGCGTCGAATGCTGTACTGAATGTGCTCTGCGAGACTCGGCGCGAAGCACAAGCCAAGCAACAGGCAGGCGACGGAGATGCTGTTGGTCTTCATGGGGTTGAATCAAGTTGGGAACTGAGTCAACTTCTTCCGCGGCACCAGCAAGAGAGATCGCTTGAGAGCAGCAAGAAAACGCAAAGCACTTTCATCCGACCGCACTGCGCCGTCCAACAGCTCACGAAAATCCGTCGACGACGTCCAAAAGCGCTCGACAAACATCCAACAGAGTCGCGTTTCGTCCTTCTGGCGCATGTCAATCGGGCCAACGGCCTCTGGGACCCGGCGCTGACCGCCCATGTCAGCCCGTACTGTACATAGCCATACCGTAAACAGCAACAGTGGTGCCCAAGATTCCGCTCAGATTCGGTGGTTGCACTGGCTCAGCTGCCCAAAAGCCCAATTTGGTGTGGCACGAGTGCTCTGCCACACTACTTTACGTGCACGTGGGATCCTTGAGCCCCATCTGGCAGCTCTGGGCATCGAGTTGAGCTGGAGCAGTTGAGGTCGTCAGTCATCGCGTCGTCACTTGAGTCGCAGAGCCATTCGCAAGCAACAGGCAACGAGAGAAACCCAAATGGAACGTCTTCCGCTTGTGAAAACGCCAGAGCCGCCTTTCGGAAGTTTCTGGACGCGTCTGCTGTCGTTGCCCCGTGAGATCATTCCCCTCGCGTTGACGTCGTTTGGGGGTCCACCGGCCCATTTGGCATTGGCCCACGATCGCTTTGTCCGTGAGTCGATTTGGTTTGGTTTGGTTTGGTTGCGTAGGACGATCGACACGTGTCTTGGGAGGAGGAGGAGCAGCCATCCAAATCCCCATTGAACTGATTTGCTTTTGATGTGTGATCTGATGTGATTTGCTGCTGGATGCCGTGTTGTGGTCGTGCAGATCAACGGCAATGGCTCAGTGACGAACGCTTTCTGGAGGTTCTCTCCATCGCGTCAGCGCTCCCGGGACCGTCGTCCACCCAAGTGGTGGCCTCCATGGGATTGTTTCGCGCCGGGTTGTTGGGTGGCGTGGTTGCGCTCTTCTTCTGGATGCTTCCAGGATGGATCATCATGACACTGGCTGGCATGGGCGCCAAGTCGTATCTGCAGAGTGAGTGGCCGTAGATTTCTGCCTGGTCTCCTTGTGGGTTGCCATTGTTGATGCTGATGGTGTTATGGAATGAACATGATCTCAGCTGGCCTCCCGGATTGGTTGTCGGGTCTGGCTCCTGCTGCTGTCTCACTGGTGGTGATCGCGTCCATTCGTCTCTGGCAGAAAGCCATCGGCGACGACCTCGTGCGGAGCTTCATCGCTTCCATTTCAGCCTGTGTGGTGCTCGCAACCCAAGGCATGTCGTCGCTGGTGTTTCCATCGTTGATGGCCATTGGTGGAGCCATCACGCTGAGCACGCAGTCGCTTGGGCTTTCGACTCTGTCGACTTCTGGCCGTGTGGTGAACACCCACGATCTTCAAAAGTAAGGCACAATCCCTGTGAGTTTCATGATGATCCTTGTGACTAACGGATTGGCTCCATGACCCCATTCACAGACAGATCGGTGTGTCACCCACGATGGGTTTTGTCATCGTCTTCATCTGGCTCGCTGTCTTGCTCTTCTTCGCTATGACGAGACCCCAAGACAGTCCTCACACATTGTCCACCATGTTCTTCTCGCTCTACTGGATCGGTTCCATCATCTTCGGAGGTGGTCAGGTGATGCTTCCCATGCTTTTGCACGATTTTGTGCAGCAAGGCTGGGTCTCCAAGGAGCAGTTTCTCGCTGGATTTGCGCTTATCCAGGCGCTTCCTGGTCCGCTATTCAACATCTCGGCCTATCTCGGCGCCATTTGCTACGGTCCCATTGGAGCGTTGCTCGGTGCTTTGGGACTCTTTGGTCCTGGTGTGACCTTGTTCTTCGGCTTGTTGCCGTTGTGGGAAAACGTTCGCAACAACGAAAAGCTCAAGGTGTTTCTGTCCGGCGTCAACGCTGCGGCCACCGGACTTGTCATCGCATCGATTTTCCTGTTGTGGGAGAAAGCGGCCCATTGCAACGCACACGCGGCGGTAGGTTTGGCGACGGGTTTGTTGGTGGGTGTGTTCAAGATGCCGACCACGTTTGCGATCATCGTGGGTGGCATTTTGGGTTATTTGTTGTCTCCATCGATTCTCAACCTCTCGCAGACTCGTTTCCAGTGAGAGCGTTCAACACTCCACCATGCCAATCAATGCCAATGTTGCTTTTTGTGTCCACCCATTGCCAAAATACTTTTCTTCTTCTGACAAGCGCAAACACCCCCAAAAAATCCTTGTGGACGGCTTGATCCATGGCGGCGCCTCTTTTCTGCAGCGCATTTGCTCCCAGGTTGCTCGTCCTGGGAGAGGTCTTCTTGGTGCCACAGCAACGGGATGCTTGTGGGGCATGTGCACCCCAACAACGAATTGCTTCTGTCTATCAGCTCCAACAAACTTGAGCGCACCAAAGCGTAAAAGCAGCAGATGCAAATGGAACGTCTACCGCTGGTGAAAACGCCGC
Organism: Paralagenidium karlingii; assembly: GCA_027475765.1. NCBI lineage: Eukaryota > Oomycota > Peronosporomycetes > Paralagenidium > Paralagenidium karlingii. Next base: position 11,496 of record JAMFLO010000210.1, read on the forward strand.
TGGCGCATCACGAAAGCTACTGGAGGCGATTGGTGTCGGTACCCCGTGAGATCGTTCCACTGTCGTTGATGGCGTTTGGAGGTCCACCGGCCCATTTGGCGTTGGCCCACGATCGCTTTGTCCGTGAGTCAATCTACTTTGGTTGCGTAGGACGACGATGGCAGGATGATGAGCAATCTTGTTGAAGCGGGATGCTTTGGGATCTGATCTGAAACTGTCCTGTCACGGTATGGAATTGGATGGCCAACGGCTCACGTGCAGATCAACGGAAATGGCTCAGTGACGAACGCTTTCTAGAAGTTCTCTCCATCGCTTCAGCGCTTCCGGGTCCGTCAGCGACCCAAGTGCTGGCCTCCATGGGTCTGTTCCGCGCTGGACTGCTGGGTGGTGTCGTTGCGCTCATCTTTTGGATGCTCCCCGGGTGGATTGTCATGACAATCGCTGGGTTGGGCGCCAAATCGTATCTGCAGAGTGAGCTTCCTTACTCCAAGCAATTGAGATGCTGCTGTGGTCTCCTCTTTAATTGACATTTCATATGGATGAAATGTAGAGGGCCTTCCAGATTGGCTGTCAGGACTGGCGCCAGCTGCTGTCTCGCTCGTGGTGATCGCGGCGATTCGTTTATGGCAGAAAGCCATTGGCGACGACCTCGTTCGAAGCATCATCGCATCGAGCTCTGCCTTTGTGGTGCTAGCGACTCAAGGCATGTCGTCGCTGGTGTTTCCCTCGTTGATGGCTATCGGTGGAGCCATCACACTCTCCACGCACACCCCTGGACTCTCTACAGTTTCGAGCTCCAGCCGGATCGTGAACACGACTGACCTACAAAAGTGAGTTGCAAGGTTGTCATCTCCTGCCGATGCTTCTGGCTCGCTGACTGAAGTTGTATGAGCGAAACTTACAGGCAGATCGGTGTGTCACCCACGATGGGTTTTGTCATCGTCTTCATCTGGCTCGCCGTCCTGCTCTTCTTCGCATTGACGAGACCTCAAGACAGTCCACACTCATTATCCTCCATGTTCTTCTCGCTCTACTGGATCGGTTCCATCATCTTCGGAGGCCACCAAGCGATGATGCCGATGCTTTTGCACGATTTTGTGCAGCAAGGCTGGGTCTCCAAGGAGCAGTTTCTCGCTGGATTCGCAATCGTACAGGTGCTTCCTGGTCCGCTATTCAACATCTCGGCCTATCTCGGCGCCATTTGCTACGGTCCCATTGGAGCGTTGCTCGGTGCTTTGGGACTCTTTGGTCCTGGTGTGACCTTGTTCTTCGGCTTGTTGCCGTTGTGGGAAAACGTTCGCAACAACGAAAAGCTCAAGGTGTTTCTGTCCGGCGTCAACGCTGCGGCCACCGGACTTGTCATCGCATCGATTTTCCTGTTGTGGGAGAAAGCGGCCCATTGCAACGCACACGCGGCGGTAGGTTTGGCGACGGGTTTGTTGGTGGGTGTGTTCAAGATGCCGACCACGTTTGCGATCATCGTGGGTGGCATTTTGGGTTATTTGTTGTCTCCATCGATTCTCAACCTCTCGCAGACTCGTTTCCAGTGAGAGTTTGAAATACCACAAGAAAATAAACAAAAGAAATTGTGTTCTCTTGATGCCCCACAAACATCCAAATCCTCCCCAAAAAATTATTCTACTCTTCAAAAACTCTCGGCACTAAAGTACCCACCCCAGCGCCATCGCAACACCCAGCAGTAGTGTCACCACCGCGGAGTTTGAACCTGCAGCTGCGTTGGTGTTCTTGGCTGGCTTGTTGCTCGTCTGGCTGGAGTTTTTGGCACCTGCGGATTGGTCCGGTGCCGTCCCGTTCAACTCGGAGATCTCCACTTGGAACTGCGAAGAAGACCCAAGATCGCCACTCTTGAGGAGGTCGGCTGCCACCGAGCCTGCCGAGCCAATGGACCCCGTGTTGATGGTGGGGCACTGCACTTTGGTTGTTGGGCATGCAATGGAGGCCTGGGCGTCGGATTCCCAGGTAAAGTCGGCCAGTTTACCAAACGTTGCAGGGCATTTGGATGGGCTCTTGCGGTTGGCTGCGACCTCAAAGGACTTGAGATTGGGCTGGTCCGAGGTGTCGGTGTCGCGGTACGCTTCGGCCAAAAACTTAAAGTTGGGCATTCGCTCGTACTTGCACTTGACGTTGACGTCGTCGCAGTCTTCGGGTGCAAAGAAGCCCAGACCGTAGTTCTGGGGGCCAAAGGTCGTGAACGGGTACTTGGCCGTCGACTTGGAGTTAGCGTTCTCGGTGGAGTACTCAAAGGCGAATCCGCCGGCAAAAGTGTCGCTGTCCGAGCCCGAATTCATCCATTTCGCGTCGTGGAACGTGCGCTGGGCCTGGTACCCATCGATGGTAGGAAAGCCCTTACTGGTGCAGCCAAACTCGGTCAGCACGACCGGAATGGAGTAGTTGAGGTCCTGAAAACTCTTGCGCAACGCCTTGTACCCCTCGGCTTTGGTCTCGTCACTGATGTCGTCGCAGTGCACGTAGACATTGATGCCGTACCACTGGGCATTTTCCAGTTCGTCGCTGGGGTTGGTACGGCAATTGTAGTATTGCGCATTGGCCACCCGGTCTGTGTCGGCAACCACGAGGCCCATTGGGATCTGGCGCATGGACGGACACGACTGGATGTACTCGCGCATGTCGCGGATGAATTTCTTCTGACACGGCGCGTTCCATTCGGGTCCGTTGCCTTTGGTGCGGTGGTTGATCTCGTTGCCACCGCTGAACGCGATGACGTTGTCGTATTTGGAGAACTGGCTGATGATCTTTTGCCCGCGCACCTTGTAGGACGCCGGGTAACACGCCGGCACTTCATCCGGGGTGATCTCGCAGCCGTCACAGCTACTGGCGAGATCGACCACGACGTAGATGCCCAGCGATTGCAATGTGCACATGAAGGCATCGTGGTTTTTCTCGGGATCCACGGCGTAGAGACGGACGGCATTGGCGCTGAGTGCCACAAATTGCGGGATGTCGCGCTTCCAGATGTGTGCAAATTCTTGCGAAAAGAGATCGAGGTTGTTGACGTCGAGGTCGCCCTTGTTGGGCCGTGGGTAGTAGTTGACGCCGCGGATGCCAAAGGCATCGCCAGTCACCGCGTCAAAGAAGCGATGGCCCTTGATCACCACCGGATGGAACGCGCTTTGGGCAGGTTGTTGCCACCAGCTGCTCAACGCCAGCACCAGACTTGCGACGCTGCTGTAGTGAACCATGTTGTGGCTGAAGAGAACTTGTGCGGGTGGGATGGTAGCAGCGGTGGCGGTGGTGACGGTGCGCGTTGGGCTTGTGGACTGGCGGGTGGATTGGAGACTGAGAATTTCGAAGGAAGCTACTACTACCATGCCATGGTGTCGTGCTTCTTCGTTGTACCCAAAGCCCAAAGAAGTCCCACTCTTCCAAGACTTGCAGCCTGCATGCATTCTCTCGCAGTTGTCGGTCATACTGTCAGTCTCTGGTGCATGTCGCAATGGAAATGGATTGGGATTCGATTCATTGGGCAGAAGGAACAAGAGCCGAACGCGCTGCCCTGACAACCTGCGACGTGGGGCGAACGGAGGCACCCAGTGCGATGAGCATTGGACGTCGCGTGGACTATCAATAGACAATGGCTGATGCCCAAAGCTCGGAAGCTCGGAAGCTCGGAAGCTCGGAAGGCTGCTGCTAATCTGATGGGGACGGAGGGTACCTTGACGTCAAAATAGCTGGCTATTCTAAAGAGATCCAACCAACGGACAGACACTTTGATGCCAAATGGATCGGATCCCGTCCCAATGGGTTCAGTGCCAGAGAAGAAGAAGGCCAGTGACCAGCTGCAACACCAGAATAGCAAAGCAGGACAGCAGCACCAGGGCGACCCTCATGGCTGGGGCTTCCTGGAAGATACATCGGCGTTAGTGAATTGGCAAGCTACTGGTCCATGCGATCGTGTCATGCAGAGATCTACGCGAGCGACCACGCCAAAGAACAAGGAAGTCCACACAGTCCGCATGGTCGCGTGTGGATTCGTCGGAGACTGCCGTCTGCCGCCGACTGCAAAGGACTAGCGGAGTAGAAGAGTGCCAACACACGGGGCTGTTTGTTGGCGCCAAATCCTTGTTGGGGTCTTGTTTGGCGGGTCTCTTCAACAGAGAATCTGTTCTCAATCGACGATGCGAAGCGTGGGTGGAGGTGCACTGGGCCGTTGGCTGGTGTCCAGGGATTGGAGATACTCGTGGTGGTGTTTGTCAAAGAGCTCGTGGAGCTGGGCCACAAATCTCGCATGCAATGCGTCGACTTGTTGCTCGTTGGGTGCGTCAACTCTCTCCACGTTGATGGGTTGGCCGACCACCGTCAAGAGTGGGTTTCGGCGAGGCACCCCAAAGCAAAGTGGCGGCGCCACGGTGGCCAGTGACAGGGTTTTCTCCTGCCAGTTGCGGAGTCAGGAGCCCTTGGGAGTCGTATGAACCCGCGGCGTCGGTTCAACACCAGATTGTAGCTGCCGCCATGTGCGTTGAGCGACTCGGCAGCACCATTAGCGGTTCAGTGCCCACTCAAGGACGAAAAGCTTGCGTCGATCAGTCCAAGCGCCAGACAGACGTCGCGAAACAGCGGAATCCAGAACAAAAAGCGAAACTGCTTTGGCCAACGGATCGTTTGGTCAGTCTCCGAGTTGCATGGTGGACTACGAGGTGTGCGTCGAGCAAACTCACCGTCGCCACAGCCACATCAATGTCGTGATTGGCGCGTGAAAAGCCCGCGCGTCGGAGATCTGCATGTCAAGACAGTGCCGTCAGTCTTCCAAACAGAGCCCTCGGCGTGTTGGCTCACGCACAAATGTGGCTCAAACGCTGATGCTGACAATGCCATGCGGGTGGACGATAAACAGATAGTTTTGGTCTGGTTGGAGTCTCGCTTCTTGCTTGTGACTTGCAGAGTAGTATCGTCGCACGTACTCCCAAAAGCTGGTCGGGACACAAAAGAACAACAAAAATGCATTGAGCAACGCTCGTTAAACTTTGCTCGTTGGTCGAGACCTTTTCGCAGCGAAACCGCACGGCAACGGCAGCCTGTACCTGGCACGACGAAGCGCAACACTTGGTCTTCCTTTGCCCGTGAACGCCACGTCGTCAAAGATCATCCACGTGAAAATCTGGGCATCAAATACAGCAACGTGATTGAGTTTGTCGCGTGAGGCGTGGCAGCAACACCCCCTCCCCAACCAACAAGCACGCACCAGCAGATTCAACAGCCGAACAGTGGCACATGCACCAATAGCAACAGTTGCAGCGAGAGAGACAAAAGCGGAGATGCGAGGTGAATCATCGCCGCCAGCAGCCTTTCCATCGCGCATTGCTTGCTCCTTGAGTTGGCTCGCTGGATGCATGGTGCTTTTGTGTTGCCGAGAGCTGTGCTAACGGGCTCAACTTGGCAGACTAGAAACGGTAGAGCACGATGCTCTACCGGTTTGGTTTGGACAGGACCAAGCAGCATGTGCAGTAGAAGTCGTAACGTACAACGGCAATCAAAAGACCCATTTGTCAATACAAATCCTTTTCCATCCTTCCTTTGCCCTCCACCACTCGCCATCTTCTTCTCTTTCGTCTCTCTTTCTGCTGCTTCGTTCTCATTCGGCAACGCAGAGTCGCGGCACCGGGTTCGGACGTTCGAGGCCCAAGCGATCCAACTGCTGCAGATACTCTTCCACATGATCGTCGTACAATTTGGTGAGTTGCGCAACGTATGTCGCATGAAGCGCATCGATTTGCTCCTTGGACGGCGCGAGTTGCTTCTCCACGGCGATGGGTTTGCCCAGCACCGTCAACAGAGGAACGCGTCGAGGCATAAACTTCAACATTGTGGCGCCCATCGGGATCGGCGTGGCGATTTTGGTCACCGAGAGCGCTTTCTCTTGCAGTCTGCGCAACAAAGAACCCTTTGGATTTGGCGCTTGCCAGTACTTTTCGTTCTCACCAAACGCAAACACGGGCACGATGGGCGTGCCGGACTCCAATGCCAAGCGGATAAAGCCTTTGCGTCGGTTCAGCACCAGGTCGCAAGTCCCCGGGTGGGCATTCAGTGCTTCTGCGGCTCCGCCAGCGACGATACCCACCGAGCGTTTGAGTTTGAGCGCACTGAACAGCGCCGAGTAACTCGCGTCAATGAAACCCAGCATGAGCAGAAAGTCGCGCCAGATTGGGACCCAAAAGTTGAAGCTGACCTACAGAGGCATTTGGTGCATGACATGAGTTTGTCGGTCTCTCATGATGGAGCCCAGTGTTGGTTGCATGAAGATGTACCGTGGCTATGGCAAGATCAATGAAAGGATTGTCGGTGAAGAAATCGGTCGCGTTGGTGAGCTGTTCAGTAGACTCGCATCAGGTTATTAAGCATTAAGGTCACGATTATGGGCAGCCAAAAGCAGTTCTTACCACACTGGTCCAGACGCTGATGCCAATGATACCATGCGGATGAATGATAAACAAGTAGTTTTGATCAGGGTCCAACTTCACTTCCTGCTTGCGACTGGCCAAATGGTAGAGTCGCAAGTGCTTCCAAAAGCTGTTGTTGATGTTAAATCAGACAGAGAGGCATGGCATCAGGATCAGTGCATAGCAACCCAAAACGATCCCTTTTGCGTTCGTGGAGTTGCACTCACTCGGCTTTACGAAGCCATTTGCGTGATCTTCCTTCGCCCGTGTACGCCACCCGGTCAAAGTAAATCCACGTGAACAGCTACCAAGCGCACGCAATTGTTTGGATAAGTCACTTGCACAACTCTCCATCCACGACACGATTCCACGATAGCTGCTTTTGCTCACCAGCACTTGGAACAACCAGCCGTACGGCAACAAGAGCACCAGCAACACATTGAGGCCGATGCCCTCAAAGGGCTGCAGGATGTGGATGGTGTTAAACAGCAGCGTTGCCCATGAGCATCCGTCTGTGACATCTTTTTCGCTTGGCGCCATCGTCTTGTGCTTTTGCGGGGTCGTCGTCTCGTTCTTTTCGGTGGGAAGAGCTGCGCCCGTCATCGCAAAAGAGCTCTTTGAAGTGTGCAGTGATGCGTGTTGATAAAGTGATGAGGTGCGGGAGTGAAGAGCTCCTGAGGCATGAATTTGGGTACACTGTACCATCCCAACTGACCCCCTGAACAGCCAATCAGAAGTAGAGGATCTGAGCTTCCAACAACGAGCGCATGGACCAACCCGAGCATTGAGCTCGCGCGTCGTCTGCGTGGCGCCACGACCAGAACATCCACCCGGCCTGTGCATGGCGAAAAGACTGGAGTTGCGCCAATCCAAAGCGCTGGTACTGGCTCTCGTCCTCAAAGACCGAGTTGGGGGGCGCATCCAGCACCGCCATGCTCCACTCGCTCAACAGAAGCGGCACTCCTTTCCAGCTCTTGATGACCACTTGGCCGTACGTGACAACATCCACGAGCAGTTGATCGGCTTCTTCTGCTTCATCACATGCTCCACTATCGCTTGCATCCGTTGTGTCAGTACTGATGGCTTTTGCTCTCCAGTACGGATGCCATTCGATCCAGACATTGCGCATGTTGGTCATGAACTCCATCATGTATGGCGAGGCTTGCTCTGTGACCATGGGTGACACAACCAACACACAGTCGTTGCCCAAAAGACGAATCGTCGTGTACACTTTGGTGTAGTAATCCTTGACAACTACCGGGTTCGTTGGGTAATCTGGCTCATTCAACAGCCCCAGACCCAGAAACGCACTGGAATTGCGATATCTATCTGCCAGAAACGTCGCCCACTTAATCGAGTTCTTGACGTTGTCAGTGGACGAACTCCATTGCTTGGCACCGAAATTGGTCGGTGCACTGCTCTCTTTGCCGTTCTGTGATCCTTTGTGGGCATGGAGACTGACGAGCACAGCCAAGTTGTACTTGTTGGCCCAGTTGTTGATCAGCAAATCCAGATACTTGAGGGCTTGGGGCGCAAACACACTCGCTTGATGGTCTGTCGGGTCTTGAGTGATCCAATATCCCACAGGCACCCGCACACAATTGAGTCCATACTGAGCCATCTCGGCGATGTCGTTTTCGGTGATCCACGCATCTCGATGCTGCGTGAAGCGAAGATCGCCTTTCTCGTGGCCGAGAAACATCATGGTGTAGTATTCGCCTTTGGTGCGAATGGTCGCTGGCACGTCTTTCCACAGGTTCGAGTTTTGGGTCATGTTGTACTCGACCACCAGCCATCCACCCAAGTTGACTCCAACACATTTCTCTTCGCCACTACGAATCGCATATTGAATATGCTCGCTTTGACTAGTGGCGGGCTGCAAGTGACACAGTAGCAACAGTAGCAGCAGTGGTAGTAGTCGTCGTCGCATGAAGGCGCCAACTTGATGCTGCATGTGCCAACGATTTTCTCGCGCAAAGACGATCAAACACTCGTTTGATTGCCTTGCAAGCTTGTTCCTGTCTGACGACTGACGTGGCTGTTGCTCGGTTGGCCAAGAGCAGATGAAGCAGTAGTATCTGTGGAATGGGTTGCTTGCGGATTTTTGGCTTATTTATAGCGGGAAAGACGCAGTCGTTACGGCGCAATCTCTCGTTCTCTCTCGTGGATTCCAGGATGCCGACAAGCATCAGCAGCCAAAGAGCGAGAGCGAGAAAGATGCTGCTGGGTTTGGGGTGCATGTGCCATGGACGTGGAAAGCGCTTGGTGCTTCTATGGGCAGAGTTGACATTTCGTTCGTTGACAGCACTTTTCACAAACCGGTCCTAGCTGGGTCTGAGGAATGAGGATGAGATCGCCCGTGACTTTGGACGTAGCCATGTCAAGATACTTGCTGATGGGGTTGTTCTCTTCAGTCACCTGCAGCCAGCGAGCGATCCATATACAACACGCAAATGAGTCAGTTCTGGGGGGTGGACTCTCACACGTGCGCATTCGCTTCACTGACATGAATGACTTGAGGAATCTCATCGTCCTCATGTTTCATATACCCAAACCAATACGTCTGAAAGCTACTTGAAGGCCAACTGTGCGGATTGGGAGACGTCGCAATGATCTGTAAAGCTTCTTGGAACATCAACGTGCGTCTACACCCAACAACACTCAAAGCTCTGGCACAGTCTCCAAAGCAGAGACTCTGAAACATAGGGAATCCATATCCATTTTACGCACCGCAGCATTCCATTGTCATTGACTACTTCGATTCGGTTGCGCAACTGTGCAAAAGTGACCGTGTCGACTTCTCCTTCTTCAAGTCTCACGGCACCTACCGTCGGCAAAAGCCCTCCCTGACCCACACCATCGCAGCGTCCGTCAGCAAGACGAGCAGTCCCAACGTCTCACTTCCAGAGACCCACTTCAGCGGTGCCAACGACGTAGGAATTCTGCAAATGCGGGTCCGACGGGAACGTGAACACGCGAATTTTCACGCGCCCCACCATGCTTGTGGCTCCCGAACACCCTGAAACGACCCACTGAGCCGCCCAATCAGCCAATCAGTGAACGAGTTGGTCTCCAAAAGGCAACAACGCTGGTCCCCTGAAAGGATCCCAGGGTCGGAGACTCGTAATGGATCATCTCAAGCGGCGAAATCAAGACGTCAGTGCCTCTTCTGCTGACGCCGATGCCTCGTTTGATGACAAAGTAGCGTTGGTGACCACGCTGCTGCTGCAAATGGACGACGTGATGGAGTTCAAACGCGCCGTCAAGCGCGAGCTGGTGAAACCTGAGTATAACCTCGAACAGCTGCAGGGGTCGCGGCGTCAGTTCACGCTGCAGACTGTGATGGAAAAACTCGGAATCACGGTCTCCATCAAGCGCCACATCATGGATCTCTACTCTGGAATCGTCGCCAATGCGTCCCACGCTGCGCTGGAACGCACCAAAGAGGAAGAAGCGCTGTTGATCCCGCAAAAGAGCAGTTCCACGGGTTGGCTCGATGTGATTCTCCATGCCAAAGAGCGCTGGGAGCAAATCACGCGAGATGAAATTCTTCGCTTTGCCAAAGAAACCGGTCAGCCGCTTGTACAGGAACGTCCACAACAGGAAGAGTCCAGTAGTAAGCCTCAAAAACCTGCAGGACGGTTTCTCTACGACGGCAAGGACTTGTTGCATGCGCTGCAAGAGATTCGACCGATCAATCGAAACCCAGAACACCACAAAGACGCGCTTTGGGGTGAGTTCATCTTCATTGTACTGGCATGAGACTCTGTTGCGCTCAGCTGCTGCTGTTCCAGGCACACTCCATTTGCACTTGTACTCGCCTCCACTGCACGAACTTCGCCGCGTATTCAGCGAATTGTCGCCTTTGAATGGCCAAATCGGCATTGACGAGTTGTTTCCACAAGAAAGAGAGGCATTTCTTCATGAAAAGAACCGCGTGGGCGATGCGGTGGCTGCTCATGAGTCCATCTCTATGGCTCGTCAATATGCCAAGACGGGATGTCCCATCAGCCTTCGACCGCAGGTAATTGACCTTTTCCTGGGTAAGCACCATGTGCTGCTCAACAAGCAACGTCGCTTCGATTTCCTAGATCTGGCGAGAAGCGTTGAACGTTCAGATCGGCTCTGAAGAGAAAAAAGAGTTCACCGACTTGCAGAACAAAGCCACGACGTGGAAGTACCTGACGGACGAGATGTATCAGTTGGATCTGCAGCAGGCCATCGACAGTTGCGACTATTTTGTCTTTGAAGACCACTTGAAGAGCGTCATCATGGCATTCGCGCGCGATCCCCATGTGCAGCAGCACTCGTTGCGGATCAACGGCACCGTCGAACTGCCCCAGCATGCACCAAATACCTCCTCCTCTTCCTCATCGTCAGCAACACCAAGTTCACTTGTGCCTCCCAACGGAGTGCTGCCCTTCAGCGGGCTCGTGATGTATCTTGCACCATTAAACTACATCTATGCGGATCCTATCGACACCTATTTTGTGTTCCGAGCCATGTACGAGCGCTTTTGGTGCAAACTGAATGCCATTTCCTCCGAGAAAGGCACGATCCTGTCTCTCTGCAAGCTGTTTGAAGACTCGATCCAACAGACTTCCTCGTCGACCGTCTTTCATCTCATCAACGTGGGAATTAAACCCCTCGAGATAGCATTTCCGTGGATCCAGGGCGCGTTTTCCGGGTTTCTCGAGATCCCACAAGTGCTTTTGTTATGGGACCGAGTCGTTGGCTATGACTCGCTTGATATCATTGCGCTTGCAGCAGCCGCGCTGTTTCACTTTCGCTCAGCTCAACTGGAGACCGTTAGCACTAGTGACGAACTGGAGGAGCTGTTTGCCGAAACGATTGAGATCCAGATCATTCCGCTGCTCCAAGAGTACATTTTTCTGGTCGGAAATGAATCAGCTGAATTATAGCTCGGACGACGTTGTCTAGGAGGGAAGAAAGGCTCGTCGACACCGCCGCACTAACATATCCATCATATCTGCACGAAATGCTTCATAAGTCTCAAACCTCGGGATACAAAGCGTGAAAGTGGACTTTTCGACGACTACATGCTGTGGTTTTCGTTCGAGTTGTGAAGCTTGAGAGCTGCTGGTAGCGACGAGAGGTCGAAGAGTAATCGCTTCAGGAAATTCACGTGGCGTTTTCTTGAGTTTTGAAGCAGAGCGATCCAGAAAACAAGCAAAGTCGTCCAACACCAAGGCAGCTGTTCCTGTGAGTTGTAAAACCAGGATCATCCTGGCATCGTCAGCAAGTTCGTTCACCAGTCGTGAGAACCAGGATATCACTTCGGTTTTCCGCTCCTCTGACTCAAAATCAATCGCGGTGGTGCTTGCAATCAACTTCGCAGCATCTACAACCGCTCGTCGAGCGTACAACAGCACTCTCAACTCGACATCATCAAAGAAATCCAACATCCCCGGAAGCACTTGCTCAAACCCGAATCCAAACATTTGAGCTGCCAGCTGATGCATCGAGTTGTCTGAATTGTCCGAGTCGCTGTCGAGAGCCGCCACCGCCAACAGAAACTGTGGATGCAGATCAAATTTGATACCAACACAATAGCCAAAGAGAACCAAATGGGCCACAAATGCTCCAAGCAGAATCAGCTGATCAAGCATCGCAGCATTTGCGGGGGTTGGCGTCATCAAAGGCACAGATCCATTTTTTTGCCGCGTGAATAATCGGTGCCGACGTCGAGACACTGCTCGTAGCACCCAATTCCTCAACACAATCATTTGTGTGAGGTCTTGACTTGAGAACGTTGTCTCTCTGTCATCAGCAAACGCGAAAGTGAGCGGATACCGGAAGGCAGCGACGTTTTTCTGACGGAAATTGGCCACCAGGTCGTCCCAACAGGTCTTCTTCGAGACTACCAGGTGTTTAGTGGAGGCCAGTCGGGAAGATGCTGGAGTTGGATTCCTCATCACAAACTCGTCGCACACGCACTTGACGAACTTGAGTTTGTTGGCTATAGTCAGCAGATACCGAGACTCGGTCAATAGTGTCAAGCATTTGGTCGTCTTGATGCCATCGGGAGTGGTCCACTTGCGAGCAAAAAAGTCATTGAGAATGAAGAAGCACTCCTCGTCTCGAACAGCCATTCGTAGGATGGATTTCACTTTCTCTTTCCATTTGAACGAATCGAGTCGGTCGACCAATCTCATCAACTGCATGTCAGGGACACAAGTCAAGAGTTCTCGGATCACTTCCCGGCAGCAAGCATGAAAGAGCGGAATCAGACCGTCTGCGTCGATTGCTAACGGATCGAAGCCCATAGATAGTAGTCGTCGAACACCAATCGCATCGTTGCAGGCAGCTGCGAGATGCAAAGCCGTTTGATCCGAATCAGGAATAGTCAAGTTGAGATCCACGAACAGCAGAGCTTGAGAAGGTCTCAGTGTCCCCAGCAGAACGTCGCAATTGCCCATCGAAGCAGCGTGTTGAAGCACAGTCCATCCATTCTCGTCCTTTTCGTTAAGGCTTGCTCCGAGGAAGTCAACGCGAAGGATTTCTTCCATGATCCCCCTAACAGTTTTCTCGTGGTGATGAAGGTCTTGGCTCTGATATAAGAGCATCAGTGGAGTGATTCCATCCAGTGTCTTTGCGAGAATTGCACCAGGCTCCAACTCCAAAATCTCTTGCACAATGCCAACGGTTGAATCGGTGATCGCTTCCATTGCAAAATGAAGCGGAGACTTGTCAAAGTAATCACTTTCAACTGCCAAACGTGGCAGGAATCTGAGAAGAGCCACACACAAGGAATTCAATTGCTGAGACCTCAATAGATAATGGAACGGAGTCTGTCCGCCACGGTCCTGATGCGTCAGCAACCGTGTTTCAAAGTCGTAAACCTTGGCAAACACTCGTGGCGACTCACCCATGGCACAATGGTGCAGAACATTGCGACTCAGATTGTCAGTAGCGAAAATGTTGAACTTCTCGTTGCACAAAACCGCGTCCACACACTTCAGGAGTCCCGTTTTCATCACTCGCATGGCCAAACGTTCGTGCTCTTCAGGATCCCAGATGCTCTTGAGCAAGTAGAGCAAGAACCGCGTATTGTAGGTGTCACAGCACTGTTCTATCCACTTGACGGGATAGTCTTTGGCTTGAAGTACGCGCGTTTGATACGCATCGTTGTCGCACTTGGAGCACAAATAATTGATAGATGGATCACTTTCTTGATCAAGTAGGCAACCAACGCATTCAGCATGTTCCCAAACACCGCAGTCTTCGTTCCAGCACTGAAGCCATTGGCCTGTGTATCTGTCAATTGTCGTCGCACCGCACACACACCGAATCGCTGTGGGCGTGCCTTGAGAAGTTGGTTCCTGAGAGAGTTCGGTTTCCCTTGCTATATCAGAGAAAACATCGGGTAATGACGTAGTTTGCGCATCATTTTGATTCGTTGGCGGTGAAGAGGAGAGAGACGATGCTCCCAGCTCAGGTAAAACATCATCATCGTCGCTGTCTTCGATAACTTGAAACTGCCTCAATCGTTTTCGCTTCTTTATTCGTGCTCGGGGCTGTTCGAGATCTGTAGGCGTTGTAGTGGCTTCTGTTTGAGCCGTTGTTGTATCATCGGCGGTGTCTAGTTTACTTGCATCCAATCCTGAACTCTTCTCTGATGGCCTGTCAGGCGATTCGTCTTCGATTGTGGTTTGCCAATAGCGTAGCCTCTTGCGTTTCGTTTTCTTCTGACTTTTTGTGAGAGGTTGAGAGTCCTCTGATGGATCTGAAGTTTCTTTCCTGTTCCGTTGTTTCTGAGATGGAGTCGTTAATGCTTTCTGCTTTGCAGGCGAATATCGCTGAGGCTGTTGCTGATGATTCTCTCTAACCTGTGCCGATGAACTCGTTGGTTTGCTTCTAATTGCACTCATATGCTGCTGAGGTTCATTTCCTGTTCTTCGTAGATGCTCCGCTGGCTGTGGGGTACTAGTTGATTCTCTGATACTATTGGAATTGGTGGATGCAGTAGACGGACCAGTTGGCCTCAGTACTGCTTGAGCTGGAGCTCCTCTTTGTGCAACTGTCGGTGCGCCATTGACCCTTGTACCGTTGTTGGCACTAGTGATACTCACATTGGCCGGACCGGAAGCATTGGTCGGGGTAGAAGCATTAGAGATGATGCCCTCTTTCCGGTCGTGACAGCCAGTTGTCGGAGCTGGGGTTGGAAACAGCCTTGCGTAATCCAGGTGGTTCACGTTGTAAATGCTCACAGTTCGATGGCGATGGCGATTTTGCAGTTGTCGGAAAAACTTACGGAACTCATCGTGTTGTAGCCACATTTCCACTTCGGTTTTGTGTCTCGTGAGGTTATGACGCTGCAATCGCTCGATTTTCTGCCACGAATTGATGCTGTTGACGTAGAATTTTTGCAGTAATTCCGCTGAACGCGACTGCACGATCTCCACAGGCATCCAGGTCTCCAATCCATTGCGCCAGCGCACTCTGACGAGCTCCCAGGTGATGTTCTGCAAGCCTCTTCCCACGCGGTACTGCTCACTAAAGCACTGCACGAGATCGAGCACTTCGACAATGTCCCCCTCGGCCACAAGCGGCAACGGAAGCAATTGTTGCTTGGGCAAATCTCGCAACGTCAACTCGGTACGCAGCGTCTGCGTAAACAAATCGCCGTCCGTCGACATCACCAGAAACTTGCGAAGCACTTGGAACCGCAGATACAGTCGCAATTGGTTGCGTGCATCTGCATGGATGTGCAGATGGCTCAAAAAGTCCTGTGGAAGCAGCACCCGGAGCCGCAGATCGCCCTTGGTGGGCAGCACCAGTGGCACTTTGGATGGCAGCGCAGGGAAAACCTGAAGTCGCCGGTCCATTGCAGGGTGGCACCACAGTCAGAGTACAAGATAAATCCACCAGAGAGACGACCACAAGCGAAAATCCAAGTTGAATTTGCGCAGTGGATGGGCGATCGGTGGCTGAATGGCGCGGTGTCGGTCGGTTGGCGGCGTGGTGGCCGTGCCGATTGGATGTTGCCGAGTGTCTTGGACTTGGGGTTGGTGTGGTATATGTATTTGATGAAGTTGATGTGGTACGATGTGGCATGGTGTGGCCTGGTGTGGCACTCCATGTGAGGTGGTCCACACAGATCTCTTGTGTTTCAAGGCCAAGACCGAAGTGGAGCCAACAAAGGCGGTCGCAACATGAGCGACAACAAGTCCTCAGCGCTTTCCAGTCAACGCGCCTCCACGCCATCCGCCCCAGCAGTAGAAGCCTCAGCAACACCAAAGACGTCGACTTCTTCGATAGAGGGAGGCGCAGCGAACTCAACAACAGGAGACCAGGCCAATGCAGCACAGGGAGGAGAAGTGCGCGTGGCGCTGCGCCGCCACACGACGGGCGCCGTCACGTTTGGTGATGTGGGCGACGTTTGTACGGAAACAGACGACGTGGATGTGTTCTTAGAGAAAGAGCAGACACAAATGTTTCTTCGTCATATGAATGTGCTTTTGGCCGGTGGCATCGCTGGCAGCGTCGGCAAGACCGTGACTGCACCACTGAGTCGATTGACCATTCTGTTTCAAGTGCATTCGATGGTGTCCACACGGCACACGGACAAATTCTCCTCCAGTGTCACGGGGGCATTCACGAAAGTGTTGCGGAATGAGGGTTTTCTATCGTTTTGGAAAGGCAACGGTGCCAGCGTATTGCATCGCTTCCCGTATTCCGCCGTCAACTTCTTCACTTTTGAGCTGGTGAAGAGCACCATCATTGCGCAAAACAACACGGCGTTTCAAGATCACGCATGGATGACCATGTTTGCAGCCGGTGCTTCAGCTGGCGCCGTGGCCACAATAGTGTGCTACCCCATCGATCTGATCCGAACGCGCCTGGCCACCCAATTGAACTCGGACATTCGTTATCGTGGTATTCGACATGCGGCACAGAGAATTCGAGCGGAAGAAGGCTTTTTTGGGTTATATCGTGGTCTGGGGGCAACACTGATGGTGACGGTGCCGAATTTGGCAATCAATTTCACGCTGTACGAGACTCTGAAAGACAAGGCAGCCTCATTTCGTCGATACCAACGACAATTAGCTGTAGAACAAGGCGATAGCCCGGTTTTGGAAGAAGACGAAGCGCCTCTGAGAGCGATCGACACACTTCTCTGTGGCGGAACGGCTGGCATCATTTCATCGCTGGCCACCTTTCCCATTGATGTCGTGCGTCGTCGTCTGCAGATCTCGGCGATCCATTCGGCCACGTCGGGCATCGCGCCGACTCCAATGGGGATCGCGACGGAGCTGTTTTATGACCAAGGCATCCGTGGCTTTTACCGTGGGCTGACCCCCGAACTGATGAAGGTGGTGCCGATGGTCGGTATCACGTTTGGCATGTTCGAGCGACTCAAAGCGTTGCTGGACATCGACTAACCTGGGGAGTCTGCCTAGTTAGTTCCTTCTGTGGTGTTAATGGTCGGTTCCTTCTCTCTCTGTTAACAAAACATGAAATAAAAAAACTGTCAACACGTGGGGTTTTGCGTTTGGGTTCCGCTTCTTCTGATACTCTTTGTTTCCAAAAATTGAATTGACTTTTTGATTCAGTTCACCAGTTTCTTAAGTGGGTCCAATCCAAACACACGACTGGAGCGTTGGCTCGCTTCTTCTTCTGTTTGTTCTCTTGTATTCCTTTTGCGTTTGGCCTCTCACTCGCTGCCTTCGTCTCCATCTTCTCTTTTCCTCCTCTTCTCCACAATACACTTTGGCGCCTGCATCTTCGCTTCTTCACTTCGAAGCGACACAGCACCAGTCCAGTCGTTCCACTGAAATAGAACCATTATTCTTCATCTTGCAGACGACGTCAACCACCACAAGTCCAAGCGAGACAAAGCGTAGGCAACATATCTCAAGCCGAGGCCACATCATGCCATGCCCACTTTCCTCGTCAGAAGCACCAAAGCCAAAGCACAACAGCTGGCCCCTCAAAGACACATGGTAGCAGGAACTAAATTGATACCGACGCGATCTTCGTTGGTTTGGCGGGTCCCCATTCATTTTCTAACTGTACATACACACCTTCGGGTGGCGGAAGCGGGATCTCCAACTCGAACGGGATCGCATTCACTTCTTCCGTGTGTTTCCAAGTCAAAATGATCGGATTGCGCCCGTCGTTTTTGTCTATTAACGAGTGGATTTGCCGCAGCACTTGTCCTCTGGATTTGTTCATCACCAGCCGATGGTTGATTGCATACAACGTGTCTCCAATGCGCAGCCCGCAACTGGCCTCGGCGGGGCCCTTTTTGCCTTCCCAGTTGGATGGGTTTTCGCCTTGTACTCGATTGCGCGGCACGAATCGCTTGCCTTCGAGTCTATAATAATCTACGACCACCACTTCGGCGTTCTGCATGAGTCGGCTTCCGCTGGTCTTCACAACTATTCCTAAGCGTTTGAAGAAGTCGTGTTTTCGCGACGACGACGTCTCCAGCAACGGCAACTCCCCGCGAGGACCTATCTGCACTGTCTTGACATCGGCACTGCCCACACCATTGGTGGCTGCACTGTTGCCCGAGGCCTCACTGTTACCGC
This sequence comes from Paralagenidium karlingii, assembly GCA_027475765.1. Classification (NCBI taxonomy): domain Eukaryota; phylum Oomycota; class Peronosporomycetes; genus Paralagenidium; species Paralagenidium karlingii. The sequence goes on from JAMFLO010000210.1 coordinate 29,470, forward strand.
CGATGCGCACTTCTGTTTGTCTGTCGTGACTGAGACTCGTGGCGTAGATTGGTCCAATGTAAAAGTCGCCGCCCACGCCAGGCATCCCATTGCGCGACCATCCCTGGCCCATTGTGTGTCGCCCGTCTGCTTGCCCACCTCACCAGCTCAACGCCGCACTGAGAGTCGCCAAGAGAGCGAGGCCGTTTCGATCGTTGTTGGCGTCTGCGATGGGTGTTGCTGCTGCTGCCTTCCGACCGCCTCCGTCTCTCTCTCCAACTTGGTTGCTCGCTCAATCGCACCGCCCTCGACGCGCAATTTTGATCCTTCCTTCCACCGAATTGGGAATGTGTTGGTAATGTCCAGTGCGCTCCGCGGTGCCACACCACGCGCCACACCATCTAATCACAACACCACTGTATGTAATGGTACTGTACCGTAAGTTGTGTGGTTGTACCGGTGTGAAGGGAAGGCGTGTGGGGAGGACTGAGGAAATGGAGTGGGTAGGGTTACCGGTCTTGGATGGACCTTCCTTTGGATGAGTTGCATGATTTGTGATCGCTCTTGTCACGGTTCCGATAAGAATTGGCACGGTTCACGCGCGGTCCCACGTGCGGTTCGGTGAGGTGTCGGTTCGCTGTCGGTATGGTTCGGTGCGTCACCGGTTGTTGTTGGCGCGTGTTTGGGTCGACTCATCCATCATGAGCGGCAATTGGGCCCGTTGGCAGGTTGCACTTTTTTCTGTTACTGTGAGCCTTTGGCCTTTGGGTCGTGGTGTTACGCTGTGAGCGTTAGAGTTAGAATACGTTATTGTAATAGAGTCAACATGTTGCTGTCGCGTTGCAAGTTGGTCGCCAAGAGCGCACTGCGTCCGATGGCCATGCGCTCGTTCGCCACGCAAATGACGCCGTCCACGCAGCGCCTCGTGGATGGCATTATGGCCGGCAATCGCGTCTCGCTCAGTCGTGGTATTACGCTCAGTAAGTGGAAGCGCTAGTGGCGTTGAAGCGCCGCAACCACCGCCAGGGCTGTCACCGAGGGTGTAGATGGAAATATGCGGCTGACGTTGGCATCTGCACTTGCGGCGTTTAATAGTTGAATCCACACTGCCCAGTGACGGTGAACAAGCCGAATTGCTGCTCAACAAAGTGCTGGATATGAAGCGCGAGAAAAAGGCCCAACTGGTCAAAGAAAACAAAGAAGAGCTGCTCAAGGTGCCCAGCTTTCGGCTCGGTATCGCAGGTCCACCTGGCGCTGGTAAATCAACGTTTATCGAAGCCTTTGGGTTGCTCTTGACCAAAAGAGGCCACAAAGTGGCAGTGCTGGCCATCGGTAAGATCGCCACCACGCTGTTTCGTTTACTTTCAGCTTGCACTCATTTCCCATCAGCTGACCCTGGCGACCTTGCGCTTCAGATCCTTCTTCGACACGCTCGGGTGGCTCGCTGCTTGGTGATAAGACGCGAATGGTCCACTTGTCCAACGACGACAACGCGTTTGTGCGTCCCTCGCCCACCAAAGGAACTCTTGGTGGTGTCGCACAGAACACCAACGACGTCGTACTGCTCTGCGAAGCCGCTGGCTACGAGTACATCATCGTGGAAAGTGTCGGTTTGGGCCAGTCGGAAATTGTGATCGATGACACGGTCGATATGGTCATGCTGTTGGTACCACCAGCGAATGGCGATGAGTTGCAGGGTTCGAAGAAGGGCATCATGGAAATCGCTGATATCGTCGTGGTCAACAAGGCAGACGGAGAGCTCAAGAGGTGAGATCAGCCTTGAGCCGTTGCTGTTGACGCTGGAACTTTCGCTGTGCTCACATATAAATGATGACCGTGTCTTTGCTTTGTAGTGCTGCCAAGCACACTGCCGTTGATTACATGCACGGCCTGCATTACATCCGTCAAAAAGACCCCGATTGGATGCCTCAAGTGAGTCTGCTCAACTGGATGGGGTGAAACAGTGGTATGGCTGACAAAACACACCATGTTCTGTTGCACTCGCTAGGTCAAACTGGTGTCTGCTCGTGAGTCCATGGGCCTCGACAAGGTGTTTGATGTCATCTGTCAATTCCGTACAACCATGAACTCGTTCAACAAGGTACAGTACAGCACCCATCACTGGATCCAATGGACTGGAGCGGGTGACTCACTCTCACCGTGAACAGATCGCCGCCAAGCGGAATTTACAGAGCTCCAAGTGGATGTGGAGCAATTTGCAGGAGCAGCTCATGACGACGGTGCTGCGTGATGACAGCGTCAAGAAAATGGCGCAACAGATGAAGCGCGATCTCGTGCAGGGCTATGTCAGTCCTCGAACAGCAGCAAAGAAAGTGATGGAGAAGTTCTTAGTGGCATGGCATGCCAAGAAGGAGTAGAAAAGAGCGAGAGGCAGAGGATGTGTGTCGTGACGAACAAGACCAAAAGACCGAGAGGTGGAATTAAGAGGGGGAGAAAAAGCAATGAACTGTCTTTGGGTGGTTGCCTATTGTACAACGCTGGTCTGCCGTTAGCTATGGCTCTCACTTCTGCCTGCTGCCTTGGCTTTGACCTGGTTTGTGGTCTGTTTTGGCCCGAAAGAGCAGTGTCGAGTTCTTGACAGTAGAAATACAGGGACGTACATTATACACCTAGTAATACAGCAAATGAAGATTGGTTTGATTGAGTTGAGTACTTGAGACGTTGAGACCTTAATAGATGGGACGGCTCTCCGTGATGATGGCCAGACTCATGGAGTTTTTGCTGGAAAAGGCTGACGGTGCGACACTTGGACTGACAGCACTCGTGCCAGTAGCCTTTTGCTGCTTGCGTTGTTTTTCTTGCTTTTGAAGAAACGCGCAGCACGATAGAACTTGAAGCGCACAGATTTCAGCTTCAATCAGACTTGACAGACGGCGTCGTACGTTAGGAGACACTTTTTCCAGCAGCTCTTCCTGCGACGGAAGCGCCTCCGAGTCTTGTGCTTGCTTTGTTCGCTTGGATTTGGTCGGAGATGAGTCGCGCACAGGCGAAAATGACCGAGAACGGCTTCTCTTCTTGCTTATCGGCACCACTTTGTCAAATCCCATTCGTGACATTGGAGGAGATCGGCTCTGACCCTGGCTCTGGTACGTCATCGATATCGACGCGGGGCTTTCTCCGCGAACTTCCTCTTGGTCTCGATGCACTGCCGAGGGTGATGATCCAGCACTGGAATTGTTGCTCATGCCACCATCCGAACTGTAGTGCTGCGATCCATCCAATGACGTGGTGCCTGGGATGGCGGAGGGACGCTGTGGCGAGCCAAAGAAACCCGAGCGCTTGGCTTCATCATCGCGCGCCAGTTTGGCGAAATACTTTTGCGCGTGGCTGCGGATCTGCGCCGAAGTGCGCGTCTTGATCTTGGAGGCCACTTTTTTCCACTCGCGACCATACAGTCGCAGACCGGCCAGAAAGCTCTGGTGCTCTTGTTCGGTCCATCTACCCCCGTTCATTCCACTTTGTGGTTTGGGTGCCGACTTAATCTTGATGGGAACCGACGGTGAGCTCACTGCTGCAGTTGACGGCCCAAGTGGCGGTGAAGGCGATGAAGAATTGGCTCCATTCGGCACCTGCATGGGCGACGCATGGGAGCTCGCGGGTGATGAATCGAGCGTTAGCGGCGATCCAAACTTGGCCATGAGGTGATGGTCTGGTTTTTCCGGTGTCATCTGTGGTTGGGACTGCTGCTGCTGTTGCGGTGGTGGCTGTGGCCGCGGCGCAAGCGTGGCGGTGAGCGCCGCATTGGCATTTGGGCCCTGCGCAACATTGACATTGGTAGTCGCAATGACTGACGGCCGTGGTAGCGGATTGAGTGTGGCGGCAACCGAGACACCCGTTGAAAAGCTGGGAGGTTCCATGGCTGCGAACGGCACTAGCACTGGGTCGACTCGAAATGCACGGCGACTTTGGATTCCACTGCAGCTGCAGATGCTGATCTGACTGACTACCGTGGCTTTTTGTATCTCTTCCACTTGGGAAATGGAAAAGATACATTTCCCATCCCGTCTCTGGGGGGATCTTGGGCCTCCGGAGCAGTTACGGTTTTTTTCTTTCGACGCAACGGCTCGGCGGCTCACTGCCCTCTTCGGCTCGCCTCTGGCTGACTCTCTTCTTCTTCGGACCGAGTAGTTAGTGAGTTCTGGCACCCCACCCACCCCACGACGTACACACTGCGGAACGCAGGCAGACAGACAGGCAGACAGGCAGGCTCGAGACTATACTGCACATTTGCACTTGGGAGCAGGTGCGAGCCCGAGTGTGGATGGGAGTCTGGAAACCCTCGAGCCCACTGGCGACACCTACCTGCCGGCGTTCCAACGCACTCGCTCGCTCGTTCCATCATCCCTGGTCACCTCTGCCAGCCCCAAGCAACCTTAAAGATAGCTCGAAACAACTCCACCGCTGGCTCGCGGCATCTTCTTTTCTTCAACTTGTCTTCATCAATCACAACCCAAAGAGGATTTATTTTCAACCAAAAACTACTACCCTCCCCCCCCCCCCCCGCGCCACGGTTCATACGTAACCAACTCGTGTCAGCATCGCATCTCCGAGTCGTCCCCCTCAACCAGCCACACGGGGCGGCGCTACGGTGAGCCACCAAAGGTACCTTGAGCTTTGCGAACGTTGCGCGATGAGGACCCAGAATATTCCTGAAAGCAAAACGTCCACGGAATATTACTAGGCCTTTTCTTTTCCTTTCCGGTTTTTCTGTTGGTTTGGTTTTTTATTCTTTTCTTTTCTTTCGTTTTCTTTTCTTTTCTTTCCCGAGCGAATGGCGAAACGGACGCCGTAACGTGTTGGGAGAAAAGAAATGCACCCTCGAGAGCTGAGCTGCTCGGTGGAGCTGACGGCTGACGGCTGACCGATGGGCCATGGGCCATCGGCCGGCGAGTCAACGAGCGACTGACTGACGGCTCTTGGCGATCTATGAATCGACTAGTATCTATGGCTGGTTCAGCGCATGGTGCTGGTGCGGGTGCACGGGAGGGTACGGCTGTGGTTGTTGTTGTTGTTGTTGCTGCTGCTGCTGCTGGTGGTGTTGAAGTCGCTCCTCTTCCACCTCTTCGACTAGTCCGCAGAGCAGATCCAGATCCATGTCCATCACGCGCTTGCGCTCGTCTTCTTCCTCTTCTTCTTCCTGCTCGTCATCCTCAAGTGTCTGCTTGTCCACGTGCAGATTGGCCAACTCTTGCCACACGAGATGCTCCTGGTCAGACATGTTGGTCCATAATTTGGACAACTCCTGGTTGAACTCGACCTCGTCGTAGCGGGTAAGCCCACTGGGATGCCGCAAGGTGATCTCGCGCAGCCATTCTTCCTTTTTCACTTGCACAAAATACTCAAACGAGCGATCCTCCAGCCGTTTTTGTTCGCGCAGCGCTTTTTGCTTCTTCTCGTACGCCTTCATCTCCATTTCGTACCGCAATTTGTCTTCTTTGGCCATCAAATAGTACACTTTCTTGTCTTCTTCCGACATTTCACGCCACATGCGGCCAATGATGGACGCGCACTCGTTGTGGGACATGTGGTACGAGCTCAGCACTTCCAATCGCTTGGACAGGTACATGAGGTTGTAGGCTGATTGGGGTTTGCGAGGCATATTGGGGTCGCGCTTTTTGCTGCTCTGGGATTTTTTCTTTTTCTTGCCATTGGACGGCACCACGAGCCCTGCATTTGTGGAGTCCAGAGGAGCCGTGGCACTGGTCCCTTGTTGTTGGTGGTGCTGGTGCTGGAACTGCTGCTGTTGATGCTCGCGAAGTGCGCTGTGGCTTCTCTCGTAGCGCTCCATTTCCTTTTGAAACCGCACTTTGTCGTCTTCTGCGCTTTTGACAAATGGACGCCTTGCTTCGTCGCTCATTTCTTTCCACGCCTGGCCCACTTGCTTCATAACGTCGTTGTATGAGAGCTCGGGGTTGTTGGTCTCCACTTCCTTTCGCTTGAGCGGCAAAAAGAACAGATACGCGCTTTTGGGCAGTTTGGGTGCATTGGGGTCCTGTTTACATGTTTTCTTTCGCTGCTGGAGCTTTTGCTGGTTTCGAACATAAGCCGTGTCCAGATACTGCGGCGGCTTGTACGCGGTCATCTCAGCCTGGTACCGAAGCAAATCCTGTTTGGCCATCTCTTTGTACGGCGCTTTGTCCTTGTCATTCATTTCACGCCAACGACGACCCATTTCCGCACGCAAAGCGTTGATGGACAAATTGTACAACTCAAACTGGCTTTGGTGGTGGTTGAAAAAGAACTGGAACGCATTGGTTGGCGCTTTTGGAGCGTACGGATCACGAATTCGAGAGAGTTCAATGGCAGCAGCTGGGACCTGCATGCAAGTCTTTGTTAGAACAAATGTCTTAGATTGAGTTGCTCACGTAAGTGATAGCGACATGCCTTGGGGGGGGCTTTGGCCTCAAACCGCTGCAATTCTTCTTGGTATCGTGCTTTTCCTGCTTCTGCAGCATCTTTCCAAAACTGGACAGCATGAACAACAACAAGTTAGCTTTTGTTCAAAACTCATCGCAGACTGGCAAGAAAAAAGCGCACCTGAGCTTCCTCCACCGACAGGCTTTTCCATTCCTGAGCGATTTTTCTGGACACTTGAGCAGACTCTAGCCGAGGATTCTCCGTCAACAGTTCGTGTCTTCGGCTTTTCCAAAAGCAAATATACGCCGAATCTGGCCGCTTTGGTGCATTACGATCACGATATCGTGAATGAGGAATGTGGATGTGAGGCAAAGACTACATATTGCCATGTGGCGCACATGCATACGTCAGACAGAGGGTTCTGTTGCGCTGACCCAAAAGACACAACGATCGCCTGCTTACCGCGACGGTCTTTGCACCGTGACTGTGAACCAGATTCGGATCAGTATCTTCTTCCTGTCTCTTGTTGGCCAAATACTCGTTCAATTCGGTCTGAAAGCGCGCTTTGTCGAACTGGGCCAGCTCAATCCAGGGCTTTTTTTTGGACGGCGACAGGCTCTTCCAGAGCGCACCAATCTCTTTAGAAATGTGCTGAGGAGTCCAATCGGGATGCGCTGTGACTAATTCCTCTCGTTTCTTTTCCGCAAAATGGATGTACGCATTCTTGTACGGCTTGGGCGCCTGCGGATCTGCTCGTCGCCGCTTCTTGCGCTCCACCATACTCTTGGTTTGTTTTGTCAAGAGCAGAATTCACTCGAGATCGTGCTGTGATTGGATGAAATGCGCTGATGCTCAAATCGCTTGGCCAACGGCAAGAACTAGGGTTATACAGTCTTTTTGACCTACTTTATCCACGAAGTTAGGTCATTTCGTGAGTTGAAACTGGCAGAATAACCCTAGCAAATCAAATTGACCTAACTGGACCACATCAAAACCTGTTTCTCACTCTCATCTTCACTCACTCATGGATGCATTTGCTCACTCAACACACACGTTGTGCTATTTGCGGAACCGTTTGTTTGCTTCCATAAACGACTTGGTCATCTTTTCCACATTGTCAAGCGTTCCATTATACAGCAACTTGACCGGCAAACTGCCCTTGATGTCCACTTGACAAATGTACGTCAGATCAAACCCTTGGATGCCATTGCGTTCACTGTCTTCACAGCTGAAACAGCTAAACATTATCATTCCACGAACAACCCCCGATCGTTCTGGTGCCTTTGCGTGCTCCACACTTGCACTTCCAAGCCATTTGTCTCGGCGAAGATTCAACACAAGAAAGTCTCGAGCGGACACTAGGCCTCCCAGAAACGGCTTTTGGACATTGCAACAGATCGTTGCTTCAGGAAACGACTCCACCACGTAAAAGTCGTCAACGTTCGAGTCCCACACCGCCCGATCTTTGGGGCATTTGCTGTCGACATATTCGATGAAATCCTTCGATGAGATCCCGCTCACGTACGCTTCCTGAAAAGCTCAACATGTCAACAGCCAGGTGCAGTCAAGCTCCACTGAAGAAACAAGTCTACACTCACCGCTTTGAACATTGGAATGGGACTATCGTTTCCCATAAGTTCGGAGATCGTTATATTGTTCCTGCTGCGTACGACTCTCCAGCATTCTTTGTTGCCAACGTAGAACGCTTGAAGGGACTCAAGGCGTTGAATGGTTTGAACGTATGCAGACGGGAGCGATGTGTGCTCCACAAAACTCTGACTCCCATGCTCACCACGAAGCCTTCTCTTTTTATTGTCAGCACTCGATACGTTTTTTTTGTTGCTGTCAGGCAGATGCCTCGTTGAACCTGCATGGGCATGCGGCTTTTTTTGGTACGCTTGTGAACGATGGCACCAGGAGTAGATCCCAAGAAAGCCCGCCGAGATCGACATCATCAGCGTCAGCCGCATATAGACTGACATCATCTCCGCGAGTGCAACCATCACACCAGATAGAGTTGTCACCAGCGCCACACCAATATCCAAGAGCAGCATGCGGCGAGGAGTCTTGGTCTCTCCAATCACTTGCTGTCCCTGTTCGGCTTGCAGGATATCGCACCCACTCTGTTCTTCAAGTGCCGCTTTCTTGTTCATGTTGGTCTCATTGATGGAGTCAGCACTAAGACTGGTGGGTCGAGTTAAGAGCGGATGGTGGATACTCTCTCGGGAGATGGTGGTCATCGACTTGGCTCGATGATACATCGAATTGCGCACATTATTCATTCCGTTGTGCTTCCACTGGCAGCCAAAGCACTCCACGCAAATGCGCGAGTTCACTTTCATGCTCTTTGGCAGCATTCGACGTCCCGGTGTCAAGAGCGGAATGCGCAAAGTGCAGAACTGGCACTTGAGCTCTTTACACTTTTCAAACAGAAAGAAAGCGTCAGCGTCACGAAAAGAAGCCAAAGCAGAGGGCTATAAAACTCACATAATCGCATCGCTTTGGCGGCAAAACGTCTTGAAGAAGCGTTTGGTTGGCGCAATAGACACAAGATCGGGGTGCACCGCCTTCAATGAGTCCAGGGCCAACAGTCGAGCGCCGTAACGCACGAGAGGACACCGACCCAGGAACCGAGTTCGCTTTCCGTAGCGGTCGTGGCTTCTCTCGCGAAGCAGACGACGCAGAGGCGTGAGAAGCGTCCGAAGAAGCAGACGGAGCAGCTGCTGCTCTCGACATTTCTACTTTTTCGCTCTGCTCCTGCTCTGGTGGCTCGCTTGCTCCTCCCTCTGACTGACGGTCTGACTGTGACAGCCATACCTACAGTAGCAAGATCGACTCAGATTTTACGGTAGGTACGTGCCCCCATTTAAATGGGTATCCATTTTCACAGGTCTGATGGCAGCAGTGTCACTGTGGCTCATTGATGTTGCTCGAGTGTGCCATCGCGCGATTCCATGCATCGAATCCAAGGATCAGTTGCGCCACTGTGAATTTTGACCAATCAAAGCCCGTCGTATCAGTTCTGCCAGGTGCCACTCTGTGGTGACTCTGTGTAAAGGATTCTAAGCCGACAGTGATGTCATGGAATGATGTCACATGGAAGTTGTATCCGGTTTGCGAGGCCTCCACAGAATGAATTTTCCAGGACTGGCGACAACGGAACCTGTGTTTGTTTATGTTCCACCGGCAACTTGCTCAATTGGTGCACTAAGGCGGTCACAAGTAAAGCACAGCAACTCTTACTCGATGGACCAATTGGAGGAAGAAGAAAGCCAGGATGTGTCCAAGATGAGCGGCATCGACTGGAGCATCTTCAAAGACGGAGAAGACGACGCCTTTGGCTGGCTCTTGCGCACTAACATGGGCCTCAGCAGCGCCGAGATCACCCGCACAACGACCCCTGTAGACGGCTCCTCGATGGAAGCGCTCGGATTGGACGAGATTACCATGGAGCCCAACGGGTTATTGGGCATGAGCACTGCCATTGGCAGCACTAGTAGCGCCATAAGCAATGTCATGTCAGCGGCTTTGGCTTCACCTGGCGCGATCTCACCGGACTCTCTGAGTGGCGTTACCTCGATGAACGATTTGGCCTCACGACTGCTGCAGAAAGACACATCTACGACCTCTAACAAACAGCAGACGTCAAATCAAACGGCTGCACCTGCAAATACCAGTGGCAAGAGCCGCAAAGTCGCAGCCGGTGGTGGCGGGGTGACGACTCGGTCCAAACGCAAATTGTCTCAGAGCCGAAGTCGAAGTCGCAGCAAAAGCGAGAGCGCCGACGACAGCGACCTTTTCGACCAAGAAGACGCCGAGGACAAAGTGGCAGCACAAGAAGAAGAAGACGAAGAAATGGAAAAGAAACGCATCCGTCGGTTGAAAAACTTGGAATCGGTGCGAGAATTTCGTAAACGCAAAATGAAACAGCTCGAGCAAAACGAAGCCAAATTGAAGCGGCTTGAGGCGGAAAACTTAGATCTGAAAATGCGGCTCAAGATCGGCAAAGAAGCACTGCGAAGCGAACAGCAAGAGAAAAACCAAATCAAACAGCAACTCAAAGAGATGCTGCAGCACAAGGCCCCTGAGAAAGAGATTGGGCGGTTTCTGGAAATGTATCGGATAAATTACTCTGATTATGGACCCAAACGCCGCGAAAAACTCAAGTTCCATCTCTCACGCATTCGAGAGCTATTGTTACCGACAGAAGTGACCAAGATCTGTCTGAATTCCGTTGACCAGGGCATCGAGACGGTCGTCAACACTGAATCGATGGGTGGTAAGGCGTCCAGTCTGTGGGCTATTCTGGCTAAAGAGTTGGAGGTCTCGGAAGAGCAGCAGGCTGAGATCCTGAAGAAGAGAAGCATGATCAAGCAATTGCGAGCGGATTTGAGCTATTCGCTGGACATTTTGAATCGACTAGAGAAAGTGACGGAGGAAAAGAACACAGCGTTGGAGACGGCAGTGGTGCTGCTTCAAGGTATTCTGACACCAACCCAGTCGTCCAAGTTCATCCTGTGGGTGAAGAACAACCCGGCCTTTATGTACATGTTGGATCGACTCGTGGACATCTCACTTATGGCGCCAAATGCAAAGAAATGATTACGAAATCACTCGCGGTGATGGTTGTGGTGAGCCATTCCTTTCCCCAGGGTTTTCTCCCAAACGGGCCATGGGGCTCCTGGACATGCAGCAAAACTGAAAAGAATGGCTCGGGTCATGACACGATCAGCAGATGTGACTTTCATAAACATTTTATCCAGAATAAAGTAAACTAACTCCGCTCCGTCCCTCAAAACTCCACTTCAACGTCTGGTTCAAACGTCAATTGGCTCAACTGCTCATAGATACTCTTGAGTTGCTCCGTCACTTGCACTAGCTCTTGGGATGCTTTCGGGTTCGTAGCCAATTGGTGGCGCAGAGCCTTTTGCTTTCGAGTCAAAGTAATAACTGATTCGAACAAGTTGGTCGTGCATGACTCTTCCGAGATCTCTGAGTCGCAGCTGATGTGTCTTCTTGAGAGAGGAGTCAGTTCAGATGGATCTTCCTCGATGATATCTGAGAACTCAGAGGCTGTTTCTCTCTGTCCCATCAGAGGGTCAGCTTTCGAACTTCCTCGTGGTTCGTCAACGCTGGACCCAAGCGACACACGATAGTCCTCCGCCGCGCAGTGCTCGCTTTTCATAAACGCAGCGAACTTGCGTGCCATCGACTTGTTGTAATCATCGCTCGAGAAAAGCTCTGAGCTCTCGTCTATCTCACTGATCGCGCCTTCTTCATCAATCAAGCGCCTTGTCGGAGCGTTTGTCGTGTGGTTCACACGTTGTGGTGTTTCCATTCGGCGGCTTTCGAGTTGGGCTTGCATAAGAGCTTGCTCATAACTGGGCGGGGGAGTGATGTACACTGATTCACGATGATGGTACCTGTCCGTCAATCGGTCAGGATATCGCTGAGAGACTCTCAGCCGTGAACTCTTGCCCTTGCCCATGAGCGAACTGTTGTGCTGCTCGAGAGCCTCTGAGGTTAGCGGGTGAATGCGGTCTTCGCTGCCACTGGAAGCTGTCGAACTCGTCTCTTGGCTAGATTGACTAGCAGACAGGATTCGTGATCTCGACTTCTTGTTGAGCGACGAAGAATTGTGTGCAGTGACGTCAACAAAAGTATTGGGCCGTCCAGAGGCGACTACTTCACTTTGTCGTGGGTTAGCATGATTTGCATGACTCATCGGCGCTCGATCGTTTAAAAGAGTTGTGCCTGGCCGGACAAAGTGCTCATTTGGTCGAATAGCTTCCTGAACGACGAAAGACCCGGATGTGGCTCGCTGAGACGAATAACAAAAAGATGATGAGTTGTGGGAACTGCGTACAGGTCGGAACTGGCTACTGCTCATGCTGCTTCGAATGAAATCGTCGTCCGATCGGTCGGAAGCTGAGTCGTTGACACTCAAACAACTTGAAGTCTTGGACGAGCATTCCGTGCAAATCCTCACTTTCTTGAACCCATGCATAGCCGGATCCACTTTCCACTCCACGGCGCATTGCCAACAGAACACTTCACCACAGACGCGGCATCCAGCCTTCCGAACCACCAGGTTGAATTTGGCGTGACACGCGAAGCAGTGGCTTCTCTGGGTCTTTGGTGCTATTTCCCCATCGCTCAGGAAGCGCAACCCGTGCAATCGCCGCTGTTGTAGATGCTGGTTAAGCATCGCGACGGTCGCAACGCGTCGTTTTGTGGCTGCGAATGACAAGCTCTTGGGCAGAATCAGGTTGCCCTTCATGTTCACTTCCACAATGTGAATTGCGTCGAGGTATCCAGGACGATTGGACTCCACAAACACGTATCCTGAATGGTAAATGCTTCCTCTTACGAGGCCCAACTCGTCTTGCAGATCCGGACAACACGCGAGCTTGACTGAGTGGAACGATCGCACCCATCCACGACGTCCCATGGAGTCACAAAAAACGTCGTGGCACTCCAGCGTACAAAAGTCGCGGTTCTTGATGATCGGCGACGGGGTCTCCATGACGCTCCAGCGCACTGTGATCTGATGGATAGGAGCTCCGGTTTTGCTGCTATGGGTGGAAAAAGTGTTATTGGTATCTTCGTGATCCGTCAGGTTGTAGAGCACAACGCTGTCCATCATGTCATCGCTGAACTGGTGTGCAAACTCGCGCACTTTGGTGGTTGTGGAAAAGTCGAAAAACTCGGCCACTTCCTCGATGGTTCCCTTGACCGACGTTACTCCACACGCGTATTCAATGTTTTCGGAGGAAACGCTTACTGGTTCGCCAGAATACATTTGCACGCCACGGTATTTGCCTGCCGGGGTCCATCGGATTCTTCCACCGGCACTCCGCGCTGATTCGATGACAGTCTTAGCCGAGTCCTTGGCTTTTTTGGTCAAGTAGGCTTTCTCTTTGGCTGGCAGCGGCGGACAGTAGAAGAAATCACTCGGCACAGGCAGCGAGCGGTGGGGCATCGTGTTTCCAAGGATCCACTCGCAACAGTGTCAGACGACGCGTAGACACTCTCACTCGACGAATGAGAGAAATCACAGGAAAAGGAAACAAACCCACCCCAGCAAAAAGGAAAGATCAACCAGCAACAACAGGGCCGGGACTCAAAAGGAAGGAAAGCCAAGTGTTGCCGTTGCTTGTTGTAACCAGCAACCTGACTCCTCAATGTACCTGTTTTTGGTTGGCTTCACGTCCCACACCATTGGATACACTTGGAAACGATGCGCGGTTACCATGCTGCAGTAACTGCTAAAGCCTAGCCCTCTAGTCATCACTGTGGCATTCAACCTCCTTTTGGAGAATCTTGGTTGGGACCACTTTGTTCGGAGCGCTTCCACGTGGTTCTGGGTCGTTTGGCAGTGTGATGGCTTCTGCTTTTGTTGCTGTTCCTGTCGCGGTCGTTGGATCGGCAGTGCGCATTCGCTTGTTGGCTCGGTCTTCATGTTGCTCTGGCGCTGGTAGCTCTGACGACGATTTGGAAGAAGAGGAGGGTCGTGGCACCGCAAGATTGGGTTGAAAGCTGCGCAAGCGACGTTGATGCTTCTTGCCCTTGGAATGCAACGCCAGATCCTGGTTGCTCAATAGCTGCAGCTGGCACACTTGGCAATAGAATTGCTGACTCATCACATGCTCATCATCGTATCGCCGACCGTCGCCCACGATCGGTTGGTCTGGTGCAAACGTTTGTTGGCGACGCGATGCAAAGATCTGCTCGTACTTTTGCAGGTGGTCCTCGAGGCTCCAAAGGCGGAACATTTCGGCATTCGATTTGGTGGGACCCAACTCTGGAATGGTGACGATGGGATCAGCGGGGTCTTCTTTCTTGGACGGAATCATGCGCGAAAGCGTGTACTTGGTGTTCTGAAAGACGTTGTCGCACTCGGCGGCGGCTTTCAAGTAGTCTTTGACGACCTTTTGAAACACAACACATCAAGCACAAGCTACACAGTCAGTCCCCCTTTGAAGTCATTCGTCAGCAACGCAAAATGCAATTGCGTTCATTTATTCACCTCCAAGGAGTCCAACATTCCTTCTTTGCGGAAAATCGACGCATTGGACAAAGCGCCACGAGCAATCAAAAACGACTTTGCTCCAGACACTTGGGCGATCCGACCGAGGTCTTCGCGGTTGAAAATGTCACCATTGACCAAGATGGGCACCTTGATACTGTCCACGACTGGAGTCAAGGCCTCCCAGTGGGCATCATCAACAGGACGCTCGTGCACTTGGCTGTTGAGGACAAATATATGCACAACGTAAGGAATGTCAGAGCAGCATTCATCATCAGTTGCTGCGTGTTCTTCGCAACCGCACCGTGCATGAAGTCCGATGGCAACTGCACCAGCCTGCTCCAGCTGTGTGGCGAGATCGATCTACAAACATGAAGTGGTGGAGGGTTAGTCATCAACAACCAGAAGTGTCCTGGAAGTGCAGGCTGCTCACCGTTGCCTTGGGTTCGTGGAGGATTCTGATCTTGCAGGAGACGGGAATGTTCAAGTTACGCCGCAGGGTCTTGAGGATCTGCACCACAGCTGATTCAGTGTTTGATCGGGATTATCAGGAACCGAATGTACAACTTACGTCGCATGCCACTTGAGGTTTTTTAAGAAGCGCTGCTCCCATGCCACCCTGAATCGAAAAGTGCTTTGGGCAGCCCATGTTGATGTCAATTGCTGCAACATTGTCGGCACTGTGGTGACACACTTGGCATTCAGCAACATAACGTTGCAAACCATGTGAAGCAATGCCTTCTTACACTTGTTCAGCCGCCTTCAGAGCCAGCACAGCGTCTGCCGTTCCGATCTGGAATACTACTTTGCTTTTTTCTTCTTCACAAGTTCGAAACACGACTGAATGACCATCCTTCGTGACGTAATCGATGGTGTTGACTATGGCTGTCCGAGAATACAGAGAGACAATTGCGTTGATGCGCGAGATTCTTCAAAACTCCATAGGAAGACTAACTTCAAATGACGCTTTTCCTTACGATTGGGTACTCGCGTAGTTGAAATGATCCGCTTGTCGACGATTTCTTCGCCGTACACCAAGTCTGCTCCATAGCGCAGCGACACCAATCTCAGTGGCAACGTGCCCTAACATTTACACCATCATCATCATGTCCAATGCAGAAACTTTTGCTTCTTTGGTTTCTTTGACTCACCGCGCGCACCATCGGCGCGAGACACACGGCGTTCTCATAGAGTTCCGACATATTTCCACCAGAACGTCGCTCTTGGTCTTGATGGTCAACGAGCTCATAACGGTTCGATAGGATACCCGCTGAAAAACCGGTTCGAGACCGATGTAAACCCTAACCCTTCACACAGTAGGGGGTAATTACTCTTTTGACGTAAAAACTCCCAACCAGTGGTTGGTTGGTGAGGTTTTGATTGGTTGATAGGGCCGTCGCAAGGAGATTTTTTCCTCAAAGCGGAAGTAAAAGAACGAGGTGAGTGAAGGCTCATGGCCAGGGAATGGAATGAAACTGGCGCCGAGGGGCCCGCCGTCGACCGTCGACGCTCGATCGATAGATATACAGGGACAGCAAATGGATCGATGCAGTTGCATGGAGTTGACGATCGCCAGCCAGTGACCAAGAAGAACAGAGAAATCCACAGGAATCGACCAACACTGAACGCCGCTGTCTTGTGTGTGTGTGGTTGTGCCCCCTCCAAAAGAACTTTTAGCCACCATGGTGAACATGCCAAAGGAACGTCGCACCTTGTGCAAAGGTTGCCGTAAGCACACCACCCACAAGATCACCCAGTACAAGGCTGGCAAGGCCTCCAAGTTTGCTCAGGGTCAACGTCGTTACGTTGCCAAGCAAAAGGGTTTCGGTGGTCAGACCAAGCCTATCTTCCACAAGAAGGTAACGTCGTGCTGGCTGATTGCTCCACGCGTTATCGGCGTCGCCATCACTGTGATTCAGTTTTCTCACGCTTTTGTGTCACCTTGTAGGCCAAAACCACCAAGAAGATTACTCTTCGTATGGAATGCAAGGACTGCAAGAGAAAGAAACAGATCCCAATGAAGCGCACCAAGCACTTCGAGTTGGGTGAAAAGAAGAAAAGCGCTGGTCACGTGTATTAGGCATTGTCTTCTCGCTCTTGCTGCTACTTTTGGTCGGCTCCGCTGCAGACTGGAGATCTCTTTATTGAGATAACCGAAAGAAAAGGTTTAAAAATGAACTTTGCGTGGGGCGTCGGCTCTCGCGGCTTTCGCTTCCAAACGCTTTGGGAAAAAAACTCGAATCCCTTGTGTGTCTCGGTTGGTTTCGGTCCTGTCGTGACTTCTTTTTCCAGGTGTGCTTATTAGCGTGCAACCATCCAGTCATTATCAGAATGTGTCATATGACACTTTTTGCAAGATAGGAGTCGCTATGAAAAGCAGTTCAAAGGATCCGTTTGTGCCAACAGCTTCTAGTGACCATGACGGATCACATTCTCATTGCCACCCAACTGCGCCGTCGTTATGTCCTGGTCTTTTAGACCAGAGTGTACCGTACCTGTTATGCAAAGTGCGGGTGGGTCTGCAACCTATTTTTACTGGAAATTCTACCAGAAACTCTTGGGCACGGCAACTCGGGAAGAAACCGCAAAAGCCATACATACAGTCAGTCAGTGAGTGAGTCAAGAAGAGATTCAGCAGTCAGGTGGGAACTGGGAGGGCAGGATGGGCAACTCTGAGTCCCGCGCGTCTTCGCCTTCTTCTGCGTCCGCGTTGCAAGCAAGCTTCAGTGACGTGGACCATCGAGAGAGACGATCCGCTTCAGTCGGCGCTGCAACTGCACTCAGTCGCCGAAGAAGTCGAAGTCGAAGTCGATGTCGAAGCGACGCGGTGCGCAACGGCACGACGGCGTCGGCTTCTTCTGGCTCCCCGTCCGCTTCGGCATCGGCTTCTTCATCGATGACCAATGGAACGAACGCAACAGCACCGACTGCAACCGCCTCAACAACAACAGCAACTGTGGCTGATGACGACGCTAGTAGTAGCGCCGTCTCGGCTTCTGCCATCGCCGTGGAAACGGGTGGCATTGAGCAGGGCCAGCAGGCAACAGAAGAAGCTACCAGCCAGCTGGGGTATTGGTATTTACTCAAGAACGGATACAACGAAATGGTCAATCTCATTATTCGCCCACCGAGAGCAGTGTACGAAATCAGCGAGCTCGGCCCCACCATGTTCCCTTTTGCAGGCCAAACGTATGAGCGTCACGACTTTACCGTGGTTAATGATCGTCAGCAAACGTTGCAGTGCTCTCATTGGCTTCCTGTTGGAGATGTGGGCGGCGTCACAGAGTTTCCCTGTGTGATCTATCTGCATGGGAACTCGTCATGTCGACTTGAAGCTTTGTCCATCTTACGACCCTGTTTATCGATGGGCATCACAGTCGTGGCAGTGGACTGTGCTGGTAGTGGACTGTCTGATGGCGAGTATATTTCACTGGGGTACTACGAGCGAGAAGACGTGCAGGCTGTGGTGGAGTATTTGAGGAAAAGCAACAAAGTCTCGACCATAGCGCTCTGGGGAAGAAGCATGGGCGCCGCCACAGCCTTGCTGTTCGCCGATCGCGACCCGTCGATCGCGGCTCTTGTGGTAGACAGCGCATTCACCGATCTGGAAGAACTGGTAATGGAGATTGTGGCCAAAGGACGACAAGAAGGGTACACGATCCCAGCGTTTGTGGTCAAGTTGGTGATGAAATGTATTCGCAGCTCGGTTCTCAAGCGAGCCAACTTTGATATCAAGAAACTCTCGCCTATTGCGCACACAGATCGTTCGTTTATTCCAGCGCTTTTCGTTGGTAAGTGGTTCCAACTCTTGCGATGGTCTATCAGGTGGCCTGGACCTCATGTTGTGTTTGCTATTCGCACAATGCTCTGTTCCTTGCTAATTAGCTGCAAACGGGGATGACTTTATTGCACCACATCATAGTGAAAAGCTGCACGCCAAGGCACGATAGCTGCTTTCCGTGTTGCTGTCGGTTTGACGTTTTATCTGATGTTCTGTCATGCCACAGTACGCCGGTGACAAAAATATTGTCAAAGTGACTGGTGATCACAACAGCATGCGTCCAAGCTTTTTCTTGGATTCGGCTGGCATCTTTCTACAAGCAGCGATGCAGGTGGACCCTCGGCTTGTGCCAGATGGCCCCATTCCACGAGGACGTACGCCCTGGGCATACTCAGGACGAAGTGACTCGGAATTGGCACGAGCTCTGCGATCTTCATTGTCCATGGATGGCGACGACCTCCCCACCGCCGAGTGGACGTGTCGGTCATGTACTTTTATCAACTCGGCGACCAAGATTCGAGTATGCCACGTGACTACTGCGACGGAGCAGTTGCCCGAGCGAACTGACCGTTGTTCTTGTGTGATTGGCAGTGTGATATGTGTAGAGCACCGTACAGTCGAAGAAACTCGGTATCAACCGAATGCGATAACCAAAAACAGAGTCCACGACGCAAGAGTAGCAGTCCACGAGCTAGAAGAAGTCCTCGACGGAAGAGCTCAGACGGTCGACTGCAAGGATTCACGAAAGAAACTGTACCGGAAAAATAGACTGAATCGTGTATTTGTTTGGTTTGATCAAACTGAAGTTCAAGCTTTGCGGAGTCTGACCATTCGACTCTCCACCCTCTCATTGATTCATTTCCTATCGAAGCACAGAGGGAATCATCACCGCCTTCTTCTGGTTGGGATGTTGCCTGTTCGAAGCAACGATCAGTCTGTGGGTGCCATAATTGCGGAAGTGCATGAACAATTAGGATGTGGACATTATTAGAAAGACAATCTGCTTGACGGATCAATTCGGGGTTTCTTAAATCAATCCTGCGGCGTTCTCTAAATAAAAACGACACTGCCTACTCTTGCCGTGTCTTCTTGCCGGGTTGTCGATTGTCTTCCTCCAATTCTCTTTTCTTGCTTGTGGATTCCGCAGCAGGCATCCGTGGTGGGTCCACGAATGCGTTGTAGATTGGCAGAGCAACCGAATCATTCGTCTTGATGCTCACCGACTTGATGCCCTTCCACCCTTTGCTCACATGAGCGGCGCAATTGTTTAGGCCCTCCAGAGTGTTTTCAACGATCTGATCCACTTCCATTGCGCAATGGGCAATGCGCACATTTGAGCAAACGCCAGAGCTCACGACCAACTGGGTCTGTCTGAAGGCGCGACGAATGGCACCCGAGACTTGCTTGCGAGACACGCGCACGGCGACCGGTTGCTTTTGGCTCTTGAAAAAGGCTTTGCCAAGTGGCGTTTTCAAGTACGCCACGACTCGATCGTCCACGAGAAACAGCTGAAATGCGCCCAACAGTGTGCGCCGATCCTCAAAGCGGTTGTAGTCTTTTTTGAGCTTCTGGAGTGTCAGCACTTTGGTGAGGTTGGGCACTGGGTCCTTGGCGAGCGCTTCTTTGATGCGTTTCTTGTCCTCAGTCTTGACGATGAGACACATTTCGACCTGGTTGGCATCGTCACGGAACGAAAATGGGAGGTCGCTGACAAACAGCATCAGCACTTCCGATCAAGATATCTCCAAGTCATTATGCATTCCACAGCAGTTGCTCACATTGGAATGGGCTTGACAGAGGGCTTCGAAGGGATGGTCTTGCGCGTGATGATACAGG
Organism: Paralagenidium karlingii; assembly: GCA_027475765.1. Lineage (NCBI taxonomy): Eukaryota > Oomycota > Peronosporomycetes > Paralagenidium > Paralagenidium karlingii. The sequence continues at coordinate 49,473 of JAMFLO010000210.1, forward strand.
AAATTGTTTCGGACGTTTCCACAAGATGCTTCTTGACTTGCTTTTGCTGTTTCGTTTCCACAAAAAGCTTCAATGCGATCACCGCGCGACGCACCTACAGGTCAAACACCATCACCAAATGAGTCACCAAACTCCTCTGACTGATTGGTTGTGCTGTACTCTTTTGAATAAAGACATTAAATACGAACCTGCGCTGCATCCAAAGGATTCTTCGTCGCGTTTTTCTTGCTTTGGGCCATCGCTTTCTTGCACTTGATGGTACACTAGTGTGACTGCTTTCAACAGATTCGTTGCCAACCAATGGCATCTACTATTTGAGCAGGTGGTCGTTGATTGGTGGGAGAATCCCGATTCCGTCGTCTGATTGGCTTAAATTGTGTCAAAGGTGACTGAAACGTTGTAATTGGAGATCGCCATGAAGAATTGGCTATGATGGAGAGAATCTGCCTCCAAACCTGTTGCTTAGAGTGACAGCACATGTGAAGCAGCATATCGCCATTTCACCATGCTCACAATGATTGAGACGGCAGTCTAACGAGCAAGAGAAAGCGACAAAGCGAAGTAAACCACTGGATTTGTTGCCGTTTTAAAAGCAAAGAAGCGAAAAAGGAAGAAACGGAAAACAAAAGTAGCGAAAGCGAGCGACTGACACACACAACAAAATGTCATTTCTTCTAGCAGCATCCGCCCTTCTTCTTGCCTCCGCCATACGGATCCACAATCTCTGGCAGCGCATTTGTCTCTGCTGACGCGGCGGGAAGCTGCTTGCTAATGCTGATGAAGAGATCGGATACGTTGGTGTCTTCTTTAGCACTAGTCTCGATAAACACAGCGCCGATCTCGTCTGCGTACGCCTTGGCCTGGCTAGAGGGCACTTCCTACAAGGATCAATGTGTGCGTCAAAGTCAGAGAAGCAGTGCCAAAGGGTTTCAGGTCGACCACAACTTGCGTGCACACTCACTCGTTTCTCTTCTAAGTCACTCTTGTTGCCTGCAATAGCGATCACAATGTTGTCTGGACCCAATTGCTTGAGCTCTTTGACCCAATTCTTCAGAGTTGCTAACGATTGCTATGAGGGTTTTAATCAACAATAGAGGCATGGCGTCAGATTAGTATTGTTACAGTCAGATCGGCCACTTTCAACCATGAACTCAGGAGAGACCAAGAGAAACAAACGGAGTAGCAGGGATTGAAATCTCACCTTTCTAGTGATGTCATATACCACGATGGCTGCTGCCGCGCCACGGTAGTACATGGGCGCTAGACTATGATACTGTTCATCAATGAGTCAACAGACACACTCAAGTCAGCGCATCATCAATCCATCCGAGCAGCCCTTGCCAGGCAGGAGCCTTCTCACTTTTTCCTGGCCGGCCGTGTCCCAAATCTGATACTTGATGGGGGTGTCGTTGACCACAATCATCTTTGACATGAAGGAGGCGCCGATAGTGGATTCCGAGTACGGGCGGAAATTGTTGGTGACGAAGCGCAACACCAGTGAGGATTTGCCCACACCGGTGTCGCCAAGCAGCACCACTTTGACTTCGCGGGCCTTGGTGTCCGTCATTGGGCCTGGTGAGTGAACTGAACCGAATGGAACTGCTGACTGCTCTGACTGCTCCGCTGCCTTTGCGGTTGCGTTGCCAAAGACTTGAGAGTGAGTTTGTTCTCTTTGGGGCTCGGAACTAAGCGAAGGCAGACAAGACTGTCTGAATTCGAGGCAACCAACGACCTTCGGGCGACGCTCGAGCAACCTGCGTCGGCTTTTCTGTGTTTGGTTTGTGGATGGATGATGCTCCAACTCAAGGAACAGCAAAAGGCGTCGAACTATTGGAAAGACAATTGTGCCGATTACTTTGGCTGAATTGTTTCAGCAATCTGTCATCCATTCAACAGCCACGCAGATCTTCCTGTATTTTCTATTACAATCTCAGGGCATGCTGCAGAAATCGGTTGTCCAGTGATACGTATGCAACTCGCCTTGTGCAGCTCTCGTAAAGAAAGAAAGAGAGTGTCCATGAGAGGTCGTTCACTTGCATCTATCAAATAAAGACTCGTTGGAAGTACTTTTGCTGTGCTCTGGTTGTTGTTTGGCTCCGTGCTCACCTACCAAACCAGCAACTTCACTCTCCTCCAAGTCGCTGATGATCTTTCACGTCTGCATCTTGAAAAAGTGCACTTCCTACCGAAGAGCAGTCTTATACCGGTTTTGGTTCGACAAATGATTGCCAAGCTTCCCTGCAAGCTGAATTTCGCATATAGCCATTGTATACGACTGTGTGTTTTCCAGTGGGGCTCGAGTTTCAACCTTTTTCACACCAGATCCAAGTGATCCGCTCACACGTGCGAATTGCCTCCGCAGACTCAAAAGCCCGATCGTGTAGTAGACAAAGATGCTCGCCAACGTCAGCAAGTTGGGCCGCTCTGCGGTGCGCGCCAAGAGCACACTCGCTGCATTGCAAGACTATCCCTCGTATGTGCTGAATGCCACTTCTACCGAAGTCACCACGCTCAAGAACGGCCTCAAGGTCGCTTCCGAAGCCACCCATGGCAACACGGCCACCATCGGCGTCTGGGTTGGCGCCGGTACTCGCTCCGAGACCGACAAGACCAACGGTGCTGCGGGCTTTGTGGAACACTTGGCGTTGCAGGGAACTGCAAAGCGCACGCAACAGCAGTTGGCCAAGGAAATCGGTGCGCTGGGCGGCCACGTCAAGACCTGCACAGGCCGCGAGCAGACTGTGTACTACGCCAAAGTGTTCAAAAAGGATGTGCCTCGCGCCATGGACTTGTTGGCCGACATTGTGCAAAACACTACTTTGGATGAAGCGGCTGTCGAGCGTGAACGTGATGCCGTTGTGAACCATCTGCAACTCGTTGGCAACCACGAGCAGACTCTTGTCTTCGATCGCCTTCACGAAACGGCGTACATGGGCCAACCACTTGGCCGCACCCTCCTCAGCGCCGCCGAGAACGTGAGTCTTGTGTGCTATTTTCTCTTATTTGTGGCCTTTGGAGGTGGTTGATTGACTTGTTTTGTGCTTTTATCTGCCCCCAGATCCCAAATCTCTCGAGCAACGACTTGAAGGAGTTTGTAGCAACCCACTACACCGGTCCTCGCATGGTCGTGGCTGGCGCTGGCGCTGTTGACCACAAGGATCTTGTTGAGCTGGCTCAAAAGGGATTTGAGAATGTCCCAAAGACCTCCAAGAACAAGGTGCCAGTTGACGGACAAGTTCGTTTTGTTGGTTCGGATGTGCGCATGCGTGAGGACTCGTTGCCATTGGCTCACGTCGCCATTGGTTTTGAGGGCTTCGGCGCCACCAGCGAGCACGCTTTCCCACAGATGATCATGCAGACTATTTTGGGCAGTTGGGATCGCGCCTCTGGTGCTGGTATGAATATGTCGTCCAAGTTGGGCCAAATCGTCTCTCACGACCAGTTGGCGCACTCGTACTCGACCTTCAACACCTGCTACAAGGACACCAGTCTCTTCGGTGTTTATGCTGTCGCGGACCGACTCAAACTCAACGACTTGGCCTGGTACACCATGGAATCGATGATGCATCTAGTGCACAAGACCACCGATGAAGATGTGGAACTCGCCAAAACCCAGCTCAAGGCCAACCTCTTGTCGCAGTTGGATGGTTCCTCGGCCATTTGCCACGACATTGGTCGCCAATTCCTGGCGTATGGACGTCGTTTGACCACTGCTGAGCTGTTTGCTCGTATTGATGCCGTGGATGCCGCTGCCGTGCGAACAACTGCCGATGAGATCATCAACGATAAGGAGCACGTGTTGTCGGCTTATGGTCCCATCCACGAGCTTCCCGACTACAACTTCCTTCGTCGTCGTTCGTACTGGGTCAGATACTAGAAAGGTAGGAAGGACGAAGCAGAGCAACTTTTCTAGCGTAAAGAAAAGAAAAGATGATGATACTTTGAAGTCTACGACCACCACGCCATGTGTTCTTTGTGCAGGTCTTTTTGCCCGTAGGATCCATCCATTCATTCTCTGTGCAGTACACAACAACTCATATACCCAACTATTCACTTGTCGCGTCGCCTCTCACCCACTTGCACATCCCACTTCAACGTCCCCGATGATGCGGTGCGACAGCCGTTTGTTTCTAAAGCTAAACAGGACTCACGACACTCTCGGTTGGAATTGACGCACCGCCAACTGCTTTTGGCTCTGGCTTAGACACCAGCACTTCCATCACGCTGGTGGGTTCTGTCTCACTCTCTGGCATCTCCGGTGCTTTGTCTTCGCCGTTTTCCCGCGCTTTTTGGGCCTCACGCTCCTCTTGCTCTTCTTGTTCGAGCAACTCGTTCACTATAGAATCATCCAGACTGCTGTCGCAGCACTTGGAGTCGTCATCATCATCCATCGACACGTTGATGTCGATCTCCTCATCGTCTTCGTCGTCATCCTCTTCCAGCTCCACACTCATGCCTCCAAGACCGCAGAGGTACTCGAAGTCAATCTCATTCGACTCGCGACGATGGGCGATTATTCGATTCACTTCTTCCTCCACTTTGGTGATGATCTCTTCTTCACAACCAGCATTGTTCAGGATATATTCGCGTTCCTCTGGGTCCAGATACCCCTCTTCCATATAATTCTGTCGGCCAACACGACTGTTGTGTCCAAACCAAATCATTCCGACGGTGTGTGCGTCAGATTCTGCACGTCTGAACTCCTCATGTATAGACGAAAAGCAGCTTACAAGTTCTTTCGCTCCATCTCGAACGAATCCAAGCGGCGTCGGACGCGTGATCGCTCTTTGAGCGACATGCCCACCTACACGGTGTTCAAAAACCAATTGATCAGTCGCTTATCGTTCGACACCAAGTTGTGCAGCATGCACCAAATCAACCCACCGGAACTCCCCCAGAAGTGACCGACGTTGTGTGGACTGTAGGTTCAAACTCGACGATTTCTGCAGCCTCAAACACGACACGCGGACGCTTTTTGCTTGCGATGCGCAACACATTCGTGGAAGACGCGTCTTTGGTGACGCTTTCTCTCTGATTGATCTCCTGATTCTCTTGATTGTTACTCGAGTGACAGCAAGCGGAAACGTCTCCTCCGGTGGACCCATTGGAGGGCGAAGAAGTCGTCGCTGCAGACGTCGGCGAGAGCACAACCGTCGTCATCCTGCTCTTCCCGCGCACAATCAACCGAGTCGCTCCTTTGTGAAGCCAAATGACAAGGCACCAGACGGTTAACTATTCACCAATCAAAACCAGCCGCCTGTCCGATTAGGTGCGATATCAACTATGCCGTGTTTCTGTGCCCAAGAGTCAGCTCCAGTACGGAAAGAGACGGACATCACCTTCCACAAGACATGTGTTTTGAGAGGACCTTCCGCTGGCTGGTGGGTAGCCAGTTGGCCAAGAAAAACCGCATTTATGTCAATGCCGCAGCCATGTGTGGAATCTCGCTAAAGTGCGAAGAAGATTCTGAAAACAGTTGCTTGGGAGATGTCGGAACGATCGGTGTGGGCGTGACAAGGAGATCTCAGAGCTGCTGACGTCCAGCTTCAAGAAAGCCAACCCACAACCTCAACGCTTGGAGGGCCAACTGGCATGGAGGAAGGGTGTTGCAGCAACTCATGAGCCATTTAGCGGCTTTGTCATGTCCCAAGGCTTCTTCCTTGCAATGGACGTAAAGGCATTGTGGGCTGACTCACAAACCTGTCCAAAACGCGATGGCAGATCACTCCGAAGTTGATGGCACCTAACTATCCTCTAACTCCACAAGTGATGTCCACCAAGTCATCTGCCAGCGTCTCTTTCAAGTTCTCAGTGAGCATCTCCTGCAACAACTGGTCATGATAATGCGGTTTGAAAAGCAAGCCAACGTGTTAAGTCAACTCCCCCGCATGCTTGCTGGAATATAGACTCCGACTGGTGTTGCTTGTGGGGACGGCGTAGCCAGTCCATTGACCAAATGCAGCAATGATAGTCTAGCTCTGTGCCGCTTCAGGCTCTGTCATGACCAAGAAACGAAGCAAAAGTGTTCCGAGTTCCCAAGCACATCGGCACTCAATAGAAGTGAACTGCACGTGGTAGCAGGTCCAGAACTGTTCGGACATGCATTCGTCGTTGAATCTACCAGAAAATGCTTCTTCAAATATATGCGTTTTCTCCCCTCTTTTGGTGGATGGGAGGCAATTGCTGGATGTTGCGGGATCATCAAGCTGCTGTTTGACAAGATGACTGAGATCTTGATGGGAAGAGTGGGACATCACTGATCGTGCAAGACTTGCAAATGGAGATCACAACCAGCCTTTACGCGAAGTTGCTTGTCCGGTTCTTTTCATTGCATCGTGACAATAGCTTTCTCCTTTCTCGCTTCCTTCCTTTCTTCCCATCTTCTGCCTCTCAAAGCCTGCTGCGATCGGACCGAGAGGATGGCAAGACACGAAGGGAAACTCAAATACTATTCATTTTGATTTCTCCATTTTTCCTAAAACAAACACAGTGGATCGCGCGCTTATTGCTCGAACTCCAGAATGACTTCATCGACCTTGAGCGAGTCGCCTGGCTTGACCAGAATCTTTTTGATCTTGCCCTTCTTCTCCGAACGCAAAGCGTTTCGCATCTTCATGGCTTCAACAACGGCAAGTTCCTGGCCGGGTTGCACTTCTTGGCCAACTTCGACGGCGATGGAGATCAACATACCAGGCATTGGGCACAGAAGCATGCCAGAGGTATCGATTTCCGGCTTGGGCTGCATGTAAGCAGCGTACTTCTGTTCCAACTCGCTGCGCACAATCACGTCATGGATGGCACCGTGGTGTTGCAATTGGTAGCCTTCTGGAAGAGCAGACAATTGTTGAGTGGCAAACTTTTCACCGTCAATGGTACCCTTGAACAATGGGTCGTTCAAATCCCAGTTGATGTTGCCAATCGACACCCATTGGCCATCGATGTAAGCCAATTGGTAAGTCTTTTCGACGTTTTTGCCGTTGACCACATCGTCGGTCTCCAATTCAGCCAAGTAGACTTCCTTGGCCTTGCCAAATGGGCCATCAGTGCTGACGTACATCTTCAAGGCACATTCTTGGAGGTTGTTCTTGGTGGCAATTGCAACAGCGTTGGCAGAAGAGTTGTCACCGCTCAACACACGGAAACGTGGCACGTAGCCTTCGCCGGTGGCTTGGACAACGTATTCAATCTCTTCAGGGTTGAGCTTGTCGAGGTTGTCGGGATAGTGGGCAGCACCAACGGGTTGGCTCAGACGGCCACTAAGCTGACGGCTGGCTTGGATGTTGCGGGCACGCATGATAGCACCAACAACGGCGATCTCGCGCATCTCCTTGTCGTTCAACTTGACACCTTCGAAACCCTCTGGGTACTCTTCCTCAATGAACTTAGTGGTGATCTTACCACTGATGAAACGTGGATGACGGTACACTTCCTGCAAGAACGAGGCGTTGTGGCCAGGGCCGCGGATGACGTAGTGGTCCAAAGCGAACTTCATCTTTTCCAAAGCATCTTCACGGTTTTCGCCGTAGGTAATAAGCTTGGAGATCATGGGATCGTAGTGGAAACTGATATCGCTTCCTTCCTTGACGCCAGAGTCGCAACGCACACCAGGGCATTCAATTGGTTCACGATAGCGCAGCAAGCGACCAATCGATGGCAAGAAGCCACGGAATGGATCTTCAGCATACACACGCGATTCGAAGGCATGGCCGTGGATCTTCAAGGGTCCTTGCAACATCCAGTCGGGCAACTTGTGGCCAGCAGCGACGCGGATCATCTGCTCGACAAGATCGACCTTGGAGATCAATTCAGTCACGGGATGTTCCACTTGGAGACGAGTGTTCATTTCCAAGAAGTAGAAGTTCTTGTTCTTGTCGCACAAGAACTCAACGGTACCAGCCGAGACGTAGCCGACCTTCTTGGCAAGCATCTTGGCTTGTTCACCCATGGCAATACGGGTCTCTTGGTCAAGCAACACACTGGGCGCTTCTTCAATAACCTTTTGGTTGCGACGCTGGATGGAGCATTCACGTTCGGGGAATGGCACCACGTTGCCATGCTTATCGGCAATCAATTGGATTTCAATATGGCGTGGGTCTTCGATGAACTTCTCAATAAGCATACGGTCATCACCGAACGAGGAAGCAGCTTCTTCCTTGGATAACTTGTACGAGGAACGCACTTCGTCGTCGTCGTAAGCGATACGCAGACCCTTGCCACCACCACCAGCGGACGCCTTGATCATGACGGGATAGCCAATATCACGTGCGACCTTGACGGCTTCCTCGGCGTTGGGTACTTCACCCATGAAACCGGGAATAATGCTGACACCAGCTTCCTTGGCAATGACCTTGGATTCGATCTTGTCACCCATGGCGCGAATTGCTTCAAAGCCAGGGCCCAAGAACGCAACACCAGCCTTTTCCAAAGCATCCGCAAAGGCCTTGTTCTCCGACAAGAAACCGTAGCCTGGATGCACAGCCTGGGCACCCGTTTGCTTGACAGCGGCAACGATGTTCTTGATGTTGAGGTAACTCTGGTTGGAGGGGGCGGGGCCAACGCAGACAGCTTCATCGGCCATCTTGACAGCGACCGTGTTGACATCGGCTTCCGAGTACACGGCGACGGTCTTGATTCCCAAGCGCTTGCAGGTCTTCATGACACGCACGGCGATTTCGCCACGATTGGCGATGAGAATCTTATCGAAAAGCTTCTCCTTGCCGGCCGCCGAGTTGAAGAGCCGAGCATTGCCACGCAGCGCGGCCACTGACTTCTTGGAGACGCGTCCACCCAACATGATCTTGGCGAGTGCTTGTTGTCTGGTCGAGTTGTTTCCGAGTCGCAAAATCCAAGGGCGGCGTTGGCTGCTTTGGATCTTTGCCAGGGAAAAGGAAAATACACCTCACCCTCAAGGGTGCCACAGCTGAGCGAGCACACCGCCGCGCCGCCCCACCAGGTTGAAGCAACGCATCACCCAGACGGGTCGGAAGTAAGCGGAGACAACACAAAAAACGTGCACAAACACACACACAAAAGCAACCTCACCTGCGATGGGTCTGGATCGCGTGCATGGGTGGGCGGGTTCGGTTAGGTGCATGGACCCGCCCACCCGGTCCCATTTCCTCGTCCCATTTGCGTGTCTTTGTTGGACATGCACGCTGAATAGTCACAGTTGCCACCAGCACCGTGTTGGAGGCGGCAAATGGCACGTGATCTCAAAAGAAGTCTTGAGGCGTTGCGTTGTGAATAGGTTTTGTACATGTACATCTAGTAATCTTGAGATGGACCATGGAACGAAAATGAACGTGCCAGTGATCGTGGTCATCTCCCTTATATCTCTGAACCTACTCTCTTGGTGTTACTCTTCTGAATGACCCGCTCGACAGACCGAAGCTTACGATTTGCCATGCTCCGACGGAAATTGAGATGGCGACCACGAGAGAGCATGAGCGGCGAATGACTAACTGACCAGTGCGATGTGGAGACTCACGCGGTGGATCTACCTTTGCAGCAGGCAACAACGGTCCATGTGACCACCTCGATGACTCCACGGTCATCAGAATAGCAACGCGTTGGCTCTTGCATGACAACCAAAGCTTCGACAAGTGGTTGTCGTCAACGATCCGAAACCACTGAATCCACGATACCAACAATACAAACACTAGTCGAGTTGCGTCGAGTACTACGTGACCATGAAAGAGAGAACAACACCACACCGTTTTGTCACTGGTATTGAACACTCTTTGATCCAATGGCGACACAGCTCTGGAGTTCGCCGAGATCCTTTCCGGAAAATGAGCTGCAGACATGGTGCTTGTAATTGAAGAACAATTGCATAGGGTTGTCTGTCTGCGATTGAGAATAATACCAAGCTCGTTGAACCGCATATTCAACTTAGTTCCTCAATAAAGAGCATCAAGTTGCGCGGTTTCTTTGTTAGAAGTCATCAGCTTTCATCGAGCAGAACAACCTGTTAGTCTGAGAATGCAAAACAGAAGCGATCTCTCTGAGTCGAGTATTCTTTCGTTTCGAAGAAGATACTCAACTTAGATCTCACTGATCTCAACTAAGATCTTAAGTTGAAAGAATCAGATTTCACAGTTGCAAATAGAATTGAAGCAAGGTTCCTTGCAAAAAGCATTCTATAAGGCTTTATGGTGTGACGCCAACAGTTCACCATACCCAAAATGCTGAAAACGACCAGGAAAAACCTCACCCAGAATTGTGGCAAAACGCAGATTAAATGAAACGATTTGATTGGATGCGAAGGTTCGGGATAGCGTAAACTGCGTTTTGTATTAGAGGGTTAAGATGCGATGCCTGGCAACCTTGACATTCATTGCTTTGATACTGAATTAGATATGAGGGTTGGTGTATTGAGGAGCATCTTCTCAAGAATGACACAGATCGTGGATTGACCAGCTGGTACCACATGGTGGCTTGTTCGCCGAGAGCAATAGGACTTTGGCTTCCGCCATACTTAACACTCCTCTAATACAAAAACCCAGTTTACGCTATCCCGAACCTTCGGGATAAGTCTAAGGGTTAATGCTAACTCGCACATTGCAATTGACATGCTAGTATTTGGGTACGTTCTGTAGTTTGGAAAAGGGAGCATCGGTCGTAACGACTCCTCTTGATGCCGATACTACCTTGTCTTGTCGTGTCAAAATAGGGGACTTGATCAGAGTTTCTTAGCATTGATCGGACGAAAAATCTGACTGCATAATGAAGTCAGATACTCTGTCCAATCATGTAATTCACTTAGAGATCTTCTAGAGCATTCTGGCTAAATGATTCGGGGGGCATTGTTGTTCAGCTTGTTTCTATAGAGATTGTAAGAGAAAATGGGACTCAATTATGAAAGAAGACAGCTTGGGAGCGGTCTATATATTGATCAAGTGTTGCTAATGGTAATCTATCATCTATGGACTTCACGTATACAATCGCTGAGGATGTCGTCCATGAGGGATTCTCAAAGGTTCTGACGGGAAAAAGTTGTTGATCGTAGTCAACAGGGTAGGACTGGGGTTAGTTTTTCAGGAAAATGGAGCAAGAGAATTGTCTGCATTTCATACCTATTAGCTGTTTCGCGAAAGTTGCTTGAGTGTCGTAGAAGACTTAGAAGATTTTGGATGAGATCGCCGTCTCTTCGGCCCGATGCAACGGCTCACAACGCAAACAGTCATCTCGGTGCCTGCCAGAAATGCCATTTGTGGCGTCAATAGCGATGTTGCGTTAATGTGGGTGGGCGAGCTGAGTCAAAACTGGATCCACGACAAGATGCTGTGTTGACGACTTTGATCGCGAAACTCGACCGAAATCTGGAGTGTTGATGTAACAGGAGTCGGAGCAGCGGCTCCTGTTACTGCGGCTTACACTGTGAGGCGAGGAAGCGTCGGCACGCTCACAGTGAGAGGGAGAGTCGAAGGACACTTCTACAAGGTGAAGAGCACCTTGGGAGTCCTGAGGCTTCTTTGTTCAACAAGGTGAGGAGCACCTTGTTGCCTTGCGCACGAGCTGGAAGAAGGGAAAGTTGCGTTGAATAGAGCTGTTGCCAAAAGGCGTAACAGCTTTAGTGTGGGCTACACTAATGTATACTACCGTATACTACACATGCATGTAAGTACGAAATGAAA
>JAMFLO010000211.1:0-60815 GCA_027475765.1 Paralagenidium karlingii
GGTGGATGAGTTGGCAACCTCGTGGAAATCGGCTCTTTCGTCGTTGGGGGATTGTCTGGCATGTGCGTGGAAAGAATCTCGATCAATCTCGTCCGAACATGCTTGTAAGACCATGTCTTGGGGCGAGTCCAAGTAGGGGGTAGTTAGTCACAGCTGGAATCTGCAAGGACTCCGCTAGTTTGCACCCAAAGCCTCGCGAAAGAGGATGCAAGGCAGGTAAGAAAGGTGTTCTTGTCGCGAATCGAGTCGTCACTTTTGCGTCGTGGACAGTCTGTCACCAACCGTGTGTTGCAATGTCAACAGGCGCTGCGAACGGATCTGGTGCATACTTGCGTCGACGCGAGTGGGGATGGGAAGTGATGACGATCCAGAGACGGCAATGGTGGCTTCTTTGGCGCTGACAAGGTGCAGTGCAAGGTGGTTAATTCCAATTCGCGAGCTTTGATTGGTTAAAATACAGATTGAGTGTACTGTCCACTGTACACATTTGTCGAACTACTTTACGGTGATCTCTCAGGAATCTATTTCTATTGACAATATCAATTTTCACGGTGGTTGCCTCCAAAAAGTTTCTTTGGGGACCACTAGGGACGAACCCGACCATCAGACCATCCATCTCGCCCCACAACAACAACAACAAGAAGAAGCAGCAGCAGCAGCAGAAGAAGCAGAAGAAGCAGCAGAAAAGTCCATGTACAACGGCATTGGACTGCGCACTGTGCGCGGATCCGGCACCAATGGCTATGTACAGCGTAATCTGAGCTATGTGAACCCCAATCGCACGCGTCAGACCCTCTCTCGCAACCAAAACGTGATGGGCGAGACGCTGCGTCTGGCCAGTGCAACCAAAGCCCAAGTCTCGGCCAATCCCGACATTCTGTTGCACGAGCAAAAGCGCGCCATTGAAGTCCAAGTGATGGAACTGTCGATGCAAATGGAAGACGAAGGCTTCAGCCAGGAAGAAATCGATCAAAAGGTAGCGCGCGTGCGCGAAGAGTTGCTGGCCAAACTCGAGCAACGAAAGACGGGCCAATGGGACGGCGATCGCAGCTCTTCCCATGCTCAGGCCGCGCGCAAAGAAGAAGAAAACGCACGGATCAAACAGGCGTTTGGCATCGCAGACGATTACGTGGCCGGTGAAAGCTTTGATCCGGAAATCCAGGAAAAGCGGCGTCAGCAACGACTGGCGCAGCGCCAGGAGCGAGAGCGCGAGCGCGAAAAAGCCCGGCAACTGCGAATTCAAGAGCGCAAAGAGCGAGAAGAAAGAAGACGCCGCGATCCCCCGTCTCGCGGGTCGCGACGGTCCCGATCGCGCTCGCGCTCTCGGTCTCGGGGCCGTGCTCGCTCCGATTCGAGAGACTCCAGAGACCGAAGAAGTAGTCGACGAAGATCCCGCTCACTGCGACGCAACGACGACCGGTCGAGAAGTCGTGAACGAGCAAGTGTGAGCAAGGAACCCGTCAAGAAAGAAGCAGAGCAGCCTGTGGCCAGACCGTTGGAGTCCTCGAAGGAGGCTCGAGCGGTCTCCAAGTCTGCCAGGAAAAAGAGTTCGCGTGGATCGAGCATCGAGCGGAGTCGTGGAAGAGGAAGAAGAAGAAGCAGCAGCCGAAGCTCGAGCGAAAGCAGCGACTCGCGGTCCGACTCCGAGTCGGAATCAGATTCGGCTTCGTCCTCTCGTAGCAGTTCGAGTGAGTCGAGCCGGTCGCGCAGTCGATCACGCAGCCGGTCGCGCACTCGTGGCGCTGATCGCAAGAGAAAGACTCGTTGGGCTCCAAAGAAGGAGATTCAACAGCAACCCACCAGCATGGTTGCTGGTGAGGGGGCGTCGTCAGCAGCGGCGGCAGCTTTGTCTTGTTCGGACAACAAGCCAGCCGAGGAGCAGAAGGAAGTCAAACAAAAACCTGAGCACGAAGAATCAAAGGACCTGAAGAAGTCGTCTCGGCCGTCCAGTCCGAGCCCAAGTGGAAGCAGCAGTCGCAGCCAGAGCAGGAGCAGGAGCCCAGAAGAGGTGGATCGCAAGAGGAGAAGATCAGTGTCTTCTACTTCGTCTCCTCGTCGTCGTCAGCGACGACGTCGAAGTCCAAGTCGTAGCACCAGTCGAAGCAGCCGCAGCTCAAGTAGTAGCCGCAGCCGCAGTCCAAGCCGCAGTCATGGTCGAAGACGTTAACCAGTCCATTTCAAACATATGCCAGCTGGATCAATCGGCTTGGTGTTGTCTTTTACGCTACTATACGACTCTTGTCTGACTTGATAACTTAACTACTGGTGATCACTCATGATGCCTTCGATCCTGTCAATCAGCACCGCGAGCACATCGATGCGTGACGCTCGAGGATCTCCTTTAGGTGGGGTATGCAGCTGCTGCTGGTCCTGGTGCTCTTGTCTCTGAGTCTCTCGAGCGAGCATGGCTTCTTTGTGGTCCAACGTCAATTGCTCGATGCTCACCAACTTCTCATAGAAGAAACTAATGTCGTGGCCCAGTTCGTCGCACTTGAGTTTCCATCGCAAGTTGTCGCGCAAAAGCGTTCGTCGCAGAGCTGTTGCAATGGCGATCTGACTGGTCAGTGGGTCCTGCGGCTGCTCGTCTTCTTGTTCCTGGTCGTGTTCTTGTTGGGGGAGTATCTGCTGCCGCGGGTGAGTGTCAGCCATTGCCATTTGGTTCCAGCCAGCTGGATGCTGCGGCTGGGAGTCACTTGTTTCCAGTGGCTCTTGATCGACTTCTTCCTCGGACACGATCGTGATCAGCGACACGTCGTTGGAGAGGTCTTCGTTGCTGCTGGCCAGTGAAATGCTGGATTTGTCCGACACAAATTCCGGTGAGTTGGGGTAATCGCGGATGTCGGGCTTGCCTCGTTGTCTTTTCTTGCTCCCGTCTCGTCTCGATGAAGTGGTCGACGGCTCATGGGTGTCCATCGTGTCACGACTGGTATCGTTGCTATTGCTATTACTGACTGGATAATAGTTGCCGTGGCTGCTGTCCAAGGTGCTGGTATTGCTGTCAGTGTTGTTGTGGCGAGAGCTGGACGGGTCTCGTCCCGTCAGGAGCTGGTTGGCTGACGCGTTCTCTTTGTCACCAATGGCCGTCTGCAATGCCAGTCGTGGGATTTTTGGGATCCTCGTCGGCAAAGTCATTTTACTGGAAGACAATGAGCTCGTCTCTGAAAGTTGTGAATTGGTCTCTTGATTATATGGAGGAGCTTCAGGCGGTGCTGGTGGTGCTGGTGGTGCTGGTGGTGCAGGTGGTGCTGGTGGTGCTGGTGGTGCAGGTGGTGCTGGTGCTGCAGGTGGTGTCACGGGGGCTGGCGCTGGTACTTGAGAACAAGTCGAAGCGGAAGCCAGAGATGAAGAAGACGAGGAAGAGAACAATGTTGGAATGCCCGAGAGTGACGGAATTCCTGATGTCGTCTGTGAAGCAGCTCGTTTTGGTGGTGCGGTGAAGAGTCGAGGAATCCCCGAGGGTCGTATCCCAGCACTTTTGGGTCTCTCTGGTAGTTTGGAAACTGCTGGTGGTGCTGACACTTGTGGTGGTGTTACACCGGCGGGGCAAAATCGTTGAACAGCTCGGAAAAGCGTTGAGATGTCTTGAGTCTGCAATGTTTTCCGTGTGTTATGAGCCTCTAAACACAGAAACCGAAAGCAACCACAAGAAGAGAAGCCCATGAGATTGATTACCTGAACAGCCTGGTCAAATCTTTGCATCTGCTGCACATCGACCACTCGCTGTTGCACCAGTCGATCCACCGCTTCACGAAGCAGCTGCAGATTGCGCCGCTGACTGCTGCTGTCGCCACCCGACCAATCAATTTGCGCCAAGTCCAACTGGCTCTGGGGAAGGTTTTGCGCCACAATCGCACAGAGCAACGCGCCGTTAGCCACCACCGTCTCTTCCTCGCATGGTGGCCCCATAGGTAGTTCCACCAACAGCTTCTGATGCAGCATCAGTTGCTGCTCCGTCCACGCGATCGTCTCGTCCTGTGGCAACCATTTGGCCAACGCCGCGCGCCAGCAAGTCATGTTCAAAGGTTCAAAAACAAAACACCAAACCAGCCCCTCCAGAATCCAAAAACTACCAAAATAGACATGATGGTGCAACAATCAACCAACACCCCACGCCGAGATCAAGGTTGCGCATGTTGCGCCAACAGCATCCAGAACTCATGTGTTTGGCAATGAAACTATGAGTTGAACTCCTCCACAGCCTCACGTCATTAACGAAGATCAAATGCTGTCAACTGTTATCTGGACAGCGTGCTAAAGAGGATTCCACTATTCCTTGATCTACTTGTTCGCCTTGTTGGTCTGCTGGCGTTTGGCAGCGGGCGAGCGCGATGCAACCGGCTTTCTCTTGCGCGTCGATCCACTGCTGACTTGTTGCTCCTCTGTCTTGGTCTTCTCTTCTTCCTGCTCTGCTTCTTTCTCTTCGACGCAGTTGACCAACTCCATCTTGAGCTCCTGGCGGTTCCCAAAGGTCAGCGCCACAAACACTTTGACACGCACCTTGTCAAACACTTGTAGTCGTCGTTTGGTTGGTTTCAAGAGCGTCAGCGTGTGACGTTCGCCGTCGAATTGCACCACGTTGGGGTCTGTCTCGTCGCCTTTGTCGCACACCAAGATCATGCCTTCAATGCCAAAGCGGGGCAGCAGCACACCAACACCGTTGGATTTGACTTTGGTGACCATGGCGTCCGTCTCGGTTGGGTTCTTTTGGAAATACAACAACGTGTGCAACCCCACGGATGCGCGACCAGCCAATTGCGCAGCGTGGTGGCGACGATTCAACTGCTCCGTAATCTCGTGAAGATGCGATTTGTTCTCCAGGTACCCGGGCAACGCCGTCACGCCAATGGCCGCAGCCAACAGACGATGCACCACCACATCGGCGTAACGACGAATCGGCGACGTGAAATGCGTATAAATGGGGGCCGCGAGACCGTAATGGTGAAATTCTTTCGGCGCGACCTCGCCTGAGCTGAAGTATTTGGCCGGCATCATGCAACGGGTACACAAAATGCGCAGCAGCTTGTTGAAATACTTGTTCTTGGCGTTGCTATCGGCGCGGTCCAGAGAGTTTTGCAATTGCTTCGAAGTATCCACTTGCAGTTGTACGCCGACGGCTTTTGCTTGGCTGCACAACACATCAAACTGTCGTTTGGAAGGCGCCGGGTGGCGACGTAACATCGAAAACGTTGGGAAATGACGCACGATCTTCTTGGCGACCGTGATGTTGGCCAATAACATGAACTCTTCGACCAGCGCGTTTGTGTCGTGCAGCGTGTACATCTGCACATCCAGCGGGTTCTGGGTCTCAGTGTCCAACACAAACTTGACTTCCGGGGATGCCAGCGTCAATGCGCCGGCTTCGACACGTTTGGCGCGAAGCTTTTTGGCGATCTCGTAGAGCGTTTTGATACCACTTCCAAGGATCCAGTCACGATCTCCTTCAATCTTGGAGGACTTCTTCTTGGCTTTGGACTTGGAACCCATCAACACTTCACCAGCCTCGGGATCGTCCAGCAGAACCTGCGCCTGCTGGTAACTGAGCGACGCAATGGAGCGGATCAGACTCTTGCAGAAGCTCACGTCGATCACTTCGACATCGTCGTCGGTCAGACGCATTTCCCAGAGCACACTGAACGCGAAGTGATCTTCAGTCGATGTCAACGAGCACAATTTGGTTGTGAGTAGACCCGGCAGCATGTCTAAACGGCGATCCACGAGGTACGTCGACGTGCCGCGATCGGCGGCTTCTTCATCCAACGGACTGCCAGCGACAACAAAGTGCGTGACATCGGCAATGTGAACACCGACTTGCAGGTTCCCATTGGGCAGCAGCGAAGCCGACAGGGCATCATCAATATCTTTACAGTTTGGAGGATCAATCGACATGACCGGCAAGTGACGCAGGTCTGTTCTGCCCTTGGAGTTTTCCGGAGTGATCTTCCAGTCGTCTGGAGGCAGACACTTCATGACTTGTTCACTGAACTCTTCACACGGGATGTCGTGTTCCATCAGCAGCACGTTGGTCTCGGTTTCCTTGTCACCAATGACGCCAAGCGTCTTGACGTAATGTCCCAGCGGATATCTGCTGTCTGCAGGCCACGAGTCGATGCACACCACGATACGTTTGTCCATTAAAGTGTCCATCTGTCGCGTCAGGATCTTGATCTTCGGGATCTTGCGGTCCACGGGAACAAACAGACAATTGGTCGACGACGTAATACTGCTGGCCGATCGCGGTGGCTCAATCGAACCACAGTATTTGCGCCAGTTGCGTTGAATGATGCCCACGACACGTCCAGTCGGTTTGATCGAGAGGTTCCGTTCGCCAAGCATCACTTCAGCCTGCTCCAATGGAACCGTTGGCTCCGCAATCTCTGCACCTTGGCTTCGATCGTGTTGTTCGTCCTGTTCCTCCTTTGAGGTTTCTTCTTCTTGCTGATCATCAGTGGTTCCACTTGCAGCATAGGCGTCGGAGGGTTTCTTCCATTGACTTTTGGGAAGCAACTGGATCGCCACGACGTCGCCATCCACAGCGCGATTGATGTTTTCCTGGCCCTGGATCAACACAGGAATGTTCGTGTCTTGGTCGCCATGGATTAGCACATGGCACTCGAGCCAGTGGTCTCGATTGGACCGCAACACCCCCTGGAAAAACTTTTTGTTCTTGATGCCCGACAGCACTTCCGACATTTTCAAATGCTCTCGAAACAACTTTTTGCTCTGGTTGGTAGAACTGGAGCTGGACTCGGAGGATCCCGAAGCACTGGACATCAAATCTCGCAGCTCTGGTAGCTCGCTTTGGAAGGGTTCAATGAGTTTGGCGATGGTGATGGCTTCGGTCACACCCAGCTTTTGCGCTTGTTGGAGATCGTCTGCATCGTTAGCCACAAACAACACTTTGATTTGGTTGCGTTCCAGCGCTTGCAAATGGGTCGCATACCACTTCCAGGCCACCGCCACTGCGCGGCGATTGCGTTCCTGTTCCGTTTCGGGTTTATCACTGTGACTGCTACCATTGGCGTCCGGGTCCGCGTTGGCATCAGCATGGGCTTGTTGTGATCCTTGAGACTTTGGCACAAAGCACGCACGATGGTGTTCATTGGCAAACACTACAAAGCGACGATCGGGGTTCATGATGAGTGCGCGCAAGCGATTGTAAATGCCGAGATCGTGGCGTTTGACAAACTCCCACACGGTCTCGAGCAAAACAACGTCGGCAAAGAGTTCTTGCGGTGCCTGGGCTTTTTTCTTCATGGAGAACTCGAGCAAATCCATTTGGTGCAACACCACTTCCATGGATGGCAGCAAATACACGTTTTCACGCGGCGTCTCGGACAAAATGGACTTGGTCATGCCGATTCCATGGCTCGGCTGGGCATCCAGGTCGTTTTCTTGCAGACACAGTGAGCATTCGGGCAACGCGCAGCTCAGATCGTCGCGAAGATACCGTTCGCGCACAGTGCGGATGATTCTTCCTCGTTTGGTGGCAAAGTTTTTGGTATCGAGACACCAGAGAAGCGGCTCGTCGGCGTCCACCGTCAAAGGATCGTGGAGCTGCGCCATGGCTTGCGCGGGGTTGGCTGAGTGACTGCTTGCAGGAACCAATAGGTTGCAAGGTGGGGTTTTAAACCAATCAATGGTCACTAGAAAATATTGTCTCGTATATAAACTAATGAATAACCATTTAGTGTCGTGACAGCTTGGCCGAGCGGTTAAGGCGATAGACTCGAAATCTATTGGGGCAACCCGCGTGAGTTCAAATCTCACAGCTGTCGGAATTTTTCTGCTACTACACGATCAAAGCAAAGCGAGCGAAGGCTATGGGTTGTTGCATTATCATGCTATTGTGAGTGGATGTAAAGAAGCCCGCCAGCGCAGTGTTTGTGTCTATATTCAGTTAACTTGGAACCCTTAATTAAATCGCCTCGAGTAGCCATCAAAGAGCCGTCGTTGCTCACTCAAGCGTGCCGCCGCATAAATACAGGTTGGAACCAGATTTGATCTCCGAGAGTCAGTCGCACCAACACGAGCGACGCTCTTCAGACATGCAGCAGTCGTTCATTTACAGAATTGGATCCTGGCGCGCGCTTGTACAATTTGGGGCCTTCCAGTGCGTTTTCGTCGTTGGTTTTGGTCTCTTCCGCACCAGCGTCGACTTCACCCAACTCGTATAGTCTTGACGACGCCGGAGCAGGATCGTACAAGAGCCTTCCGTTGTGAAGGCCGAGTCTGGAGGAGTCACTGGACAGCCGACTGAGTCGCGTTGGAAGGTGCAGCGTCGGGCGCTTTTCGTTTTGCAACAGGCGGTAAATGCGGTAAAACACGGACAGCAGAATGGAGACCGCGATGATCCACGTGTACGCGATGGTCGGCATGAAAAACCGCTGACGACTGAGTCCACTTCTTCCAACCACTCCACCGGCGGCAGCGCCCGGTCCGATCCGTCCTCCTTCGCCCGCAACTGGCAGGTTCACAAAGTTGTCGGCGGCCGCCGCTGCCTGGGAAGCCTGTTGCTGCAGCTCTTGCTCCAGCACGTGGATCATTTCGAGCCGACTGTCGGCGATGCGCGTCATGTTGTCGTACTGAGTCTGCAAGTCCGTGAGCTGTTGACGAAGCTCATTGCGCTGGCTGACCAACTCTTCGGTCTGCGGACTGATGACTTGGTGTAGCGTCAGTGAGCCCACGGCGCCAATGATGACCATCACCGCGCAAATGGCCAGACCTCTCGCCAATCGTGAAGAGACCAACTTGTTGACCAGTTGCGCGCTGTTGCCATTGGACGAGTTGGCGCGCAAACCAATCTCGGGGTCACTCAGATCCGGAGCTGTCAGTGCGTTTCGCTCGCTACTGGTCATTCTCTTGCCGCTGGACTGACTGTCTTGTCTGTTGCTTGTTGGCGGCGTTCGTCGTTGCACCTGGGTGAATCGGTCAGGTGGACCACACCAGATTACTTACTGAATGAACCGGGGTTGCCGTGAACCGGGCCTGACCAAGAGGATTGGGAACCGTCAACCCACCTCAACAACATGCAGCATGAGCAGGCTGAAGACGACCATGCACATGATCCGTTTGTGGCGACGCTGGACGCCGAGACGCGAAGGCCGAGTCGTCATGAGCTGACGCTTTCCGCGACTTCTACTGCTTCTTCTCCTTCCTCTGCCTCCGCTGCTCCTTGCTCCAGTTCCTCCACCAGAGTGGCGGAAGTCGTGGCTCTGGAACTACCTGTGTATACTCGTGATCTCCACAAGGCCATGGCACTGGTCGGCGGCGTGGACACCTTGGAACAAAGCGTGAGAAGCCAAAATCAGTTTCTTCCAATCAAGTTGCGACCGAACGAACCGTCCTGCAAGCCTGTGTTTGCAGATTTCTGCAAGACCCAGTCCTTGCTGCTCAAAGTCAAGCGTAAACGCGTCAAGTCTTCGTGCCGCACCACGGATGCTGCAGCTGCAACGAAAACCAACACCAACGATGACACCGCAACCAGAGAAACCAGTGATGCTAAATCCGCTGCCATGGATTCGCCCTTGCAAGTGGAACTGGTCGGCCTCATTCAAGAGAAGTATGTGTGTCAAGGCATGGCGGACTTCCAGTACTTCACGTCCAAGCGTTTTTTCCCGCAACCGGATGCCCCAAAGCAGTACCCGACCATCAAATCGTCCATTGAGACTGAATTGCGACCGTATCTCCAAGTGGTGAGCTTTGAAATGCCATTTGCTTGAAGTGCTGCTCTCATGTCTGACCGATTCCGTCGCTGGTTGATGCCCCGGCCCTGCAACAACTCAGGACAACGAAGCTTCAGTGGAGATCATCCCGCAAGTGTTTTCCAAAGTGGATCTGCCACTGCGTTACGAGTTCCGCCAACGAACTGGCTACCAGGAGAATCGTCTCGCCAAACCAAAGCCATCGACGACCATTCTTTTTTGCAATTTCCAGGACGAAGGCAGCATCCCGGAAGCACCTCAAACCATCGAGTGCCGCAAAATCCTGCGCCGAAGTGCCGTCGGCAGCAGCGATATCGGGGAAGAGCACGTGCTCAAAGTACTTCGAGAAAAACTGGAGCAGAAGCCCATCTGGCTTCGTTTTCAAATGTTTCGGGATCTGGACGTCGTGGAACATCGCATCGCGACCCGACTGCTGAGAAAGCTCTGCTACGTGTTTGTTGATGGACCCTGGCGTGGCTGCTGGGTTCGCATGGGATACGATCCTCGAACCACCAAAGAGAGTGCCAAGTATCAAGTGGTGGAACTGCGAAACAACCGCGAACTCATTCACTCCGAGGTGCGTCTCATGACGCGGCGCAAGCGCAAGCACAAGAATGGCGGAGGCAATGCCAATACCCGAGCCCATGGTCGTGTGCAGAAGATCACCCATGTACAAGATGACAAATGTGAGCAATTAGCGCAACCGAGACGAAAGGACCGGTTCGGGCGTACCAGCTACTGGGGTGCCACCAACAAAACGAAGAGCAGTGTCTCAACATCCAAGACAGAAGTAGCAGGCTCTGAGGAAGACAACAATTCGGTGAAGGGTGAGTCCTCCGGGTCCTCGTCGGACGAGGACAACAACGTGGAAATGCGCACCGATGAGGAAGAAGACCCCATGTCATCGTCCAAGAAACCGATCAAGAAGAAGATTGATGCTCCGGATTCGAAGGGGAAGAGCACGCAAGACAAGCGGTATGAACTGTTTGGTGTGCAGCTTATGAACGCCACGGCCCTGTTTCAACTGGATGATATCGACGATGAAGAGGTGCAACAGTGGCTTGCACAGTTTGACATGGAATCAAAGCCGACGCTGCTCGGTGGTTGGTACCCCAACTGTGTGTTCGACGTCGTGCGCGAGATCATCCGATTGCGCATCGCATCGCTCGTGAATCGGCCCAAGCACGAGATTGAGACCCGCAAAAAGAGAATTGAGAGCCTGAAGAAAGCCACTTTTGCCGAACTGGAAGACCTGCGCCAGAAAGCGAACGATCCGAACCAGGACCAGGACCTGGACCTGGTCCAGGATCAGGATCAGGATCAGAATGGCGAGTCTGGCACGTCCAAGAAGAAACCAAAGACGTCTTCTCGCAGTAGTAGTAAGTCGCCACAACAAAAGTCTCCAGTCAAGAAACGTCCGCGTGGAGACGACGGTGAGGACAACGAAGAAGAAGAAATGACGGAAGAAGACTTTGAAGAGGAAGAAGACGACGACGAGTTGATGGACACGGCAGGCGAAGAAGAGGACTCTGGTGAAGAACTGGACGAAGACCACCACGATCCGGATGCAGCACCCAGCCAAGAAACGACAGCAACACAGGACAACCCATCGGGACCAGGCAAGGTGCCACCCAAGGCCTCTGATCAGCAACCGGATCATTCACAGTGGGAAGGCATCGAGTACAGTTTCTAAGACCCAATTGACTTGCTGGAATGCTTCTAGTTTATTTCTTGCGTGCAAGGGTACGTTGTTTCTCTGCATGGACCACAATCTTTTCATCACTAGCTAATCCTTTGCGTTTGCGGGTCGCATCGATGTATTTGCGCACGAAATTGAACTCGTAGACGCGTTCCCCCATGTCTTCGCGCTCTTCCTCAGTGGTGGGTTGGAAGAACGGGTCCATGTCAATGACCGACCAGTGGGAAAACACCAGTTGCGGGTTACTTGCCGCGCCAGAAGTCTGACTGAGCAAGTCGGTTGCAAAGCCAAAACTCTCGACGACTGGTAAATGGGCCTTGATGGTAAACAATGAAGTACCGTCCGAGAGTTCCTCATGGAAGACATCGCCGCGTCGTTTACCCAGCACGCTATACAGTTTGCCAAGTTGCTCCGACTGACACTGCACTGTGCACACGTATATGGCTTCCACGAGTCGCACAGGTTGCTTGACAAACGCAAACCGGCACGTGTTCTTCATCGTCGAAATGACTTGACCACTCAAAGGACCGTAGTTACCACTGCTGTTGGCTGCCGCTTCACTGGACGTCTCGTCGTCTCCTTCGTTTTGCTCTCGAGTCCCAAAGTCTTCCACGATGAACGCGACACCCCAAACAGGTTCCTCACAGAGAGGCCCGGCAGCTGCGGCGAGTTGAAAACCCGTCACGATGCTGTTCATCAGTTTCGTTAGTAGCTCGGACCGCGCTGGATCTGAATTGTCACTCTCTGTGGGCTTTGTAGTGTCGGCGGACTTCATCACCCCTTGAAGAATTCCGTTACCAAGTCGATGCCATGGAATGTTGTTGATCAGCATATTGGGCCCCACACGACGTGGTCCAAAGCTCCAGATTTGACTCATGTCCAATTGTTTCCAGAAGCTGTTGGGGCTCTTGCGCAAAAGTTTCTCAAATTGCACCACAAACTGCTGCACTTCATTCGAGTCTTCTTCAGTCGGAGCGACTGAATCGTTTTCCTCAGAAGTGGTGACTTCGGTCACCTCCACTGATTCTGCTGCGTCACTGGTGGACTCATCGGACGTGGTGCCATGACTCGTGATCTGGCGTACAACATCGGCTTTTTCCTCAATGAGTTTGGCAAGAGCCGAAGGAAGTGGAACTGCGCGAATTTTTAACGTCACCGAGCCATCTGGTGTGGTTCCTTCTGATACTCGTGCTTCAGGTTTGTCGCTCGTATCGTTGCCACTCTTGTCCGGTTTACCTGGAGAATGTGCTGGCGCTGTCGTAACGTTTGGTGTTGCCGCTGATGGCGGCAGGAAATCACGGAACACAATGCTCTCCTGCAACGTCGAAACGCTACCTTCGATCAAACTCTCACGGAAACCGACAAGCGGTGGCGACACTCTCACGGGCACACGCGCGAATCGCTCTTTGAGGTCTTTGATGCAATGTTCCAAATGCAATTCGCCCAACGCAACAATCACATGCTCACCAGTTTGTTGCACTTGCACCTCAACGGTCGGGTCGGACCGGTACAATCGCTGCAGTCCAGCTTCCAGCTCGGCAAAGTGCCGCGGGTCTTCAGGTTCCACGGCGACGCGAACAACAGGTTTCGCCTGATACGGCATCTTGGCCAAGGAGGGGCAGTTCAAGGTCGAACATAGCGTGGCCGTCTTGAGGATGTGGTCATGCAATCCGACGATTCCGACAATGTTGCCAGCGGGAACTTGATCTAGTGCATGCAGCTCGCGTCCCATCAACATATACAACCGGATCATGTCAGGAGACACTTGGGTCACATGCTCCAACTTGGTGACATCAACATGCTCGCCGACTTGACCAGCGGGAAGTCCCTGGAACTTTGGACCCAGCACATATAGTGGACTTCCAGCCTTGAGAACCCCCGAAAACACACGTCCCATGGCCACGTACACTTCAGAGGAAGTGCCATCCATGCCACCTGCAGATTCACCAGTGACGCGTTGATAGTCCGACAAAAGAGATGCTTCGACCGAGATCATCTTGCAGATATACACAACAACCGGAGCTTCAGGGGCAATGATACAGCGCTCAATACTCGTCACAGTTTCCATTGTCTGCATCTGGGTTGATGATTTGGTGCCGGCGCAAAGCCGTTCAGTTCGATTTGCTTGTGCAACAACCGGATTGGGAAGCGCTTTGGTAACCATTCGAAGAACGTTGCCAGCGAGAGGCAACCAACGTCGCATCACCGATTGCAGCGCGAGTTTACGGTCAGTATGCTTGAGTTCTCGCTCTGGAATCAACTTCGCAATGCGCAATTGGCGTGTGAGTTTGCGAATCGGTTCGAGATCCTCCTCGCTTTTGATAGGTTTAATCACCGTTTTGTGAGCTTCCCAGATGGGCTGCAGGATCAACGACACAAACATGGGCATCTGGCTCGAGTTGATGGGCTTGGAAGTGATCTTCTTGGTCTTGGGGTTCAGATAGTACTCACCCCACAGCGCCTGGCGCATCACACGAGGTGGAAGCTCCAATCTCTTGGCATACCATTGGGCGAAATATGCAATGCCAAAAGCCCAGCCATCGACGGCGCTCGCAAAGAGCACGTTTCCATTCTGCGGTGAGAACAACACTTGGCGCTCCAGCAGTGCAGTTTCATCAATGGCAGCATCCGTTCCATTGCTGGCGTTGGTCGTGCCTTCTTCTTCGTCATCCTGGGTGGATTCTTCATTACGCAGCATTTCTTCGCGGATCATGGAGCTCAGAATGGCATTGGCTTGCTCTAGCACTCGACACAGTCGTTGGTAGGCTTCGTATGGAGACAGCTGCAACTCAAAGATGAGTCGATCCATTTTGTTGAGCACCAGACACGCGCGGATGCCTTCTTTCCACGCCTGGCGGATCACCGCGTGGGTCTGCGCACAGACGCCTTCGACCACGTCAATGAGCACCAACGCGCCGTCACAGAGTCGCACCGCCGTGGACACATCAAACGAAAAGTCCACGTGACCTGGTGAGTCCACCAGATTGATCAAAAAAGGGTCTTCGATCGGAGTCTCATTGTTGTTGGGCGCATCGGACGAAGCATCAGCGGACGCTGGTTGATACATGAGCGAGATGGCGCTGGATTTCATGGTGATGCCACGGATCTGTTCTTCTTCCGTGTTGTCGAGGAAGCGGATCTGGTTCCATCGACAGCAAATGAACACACACAACGCAGATGGTGTCAACAACCAGCGCTTCCCTATACAAGCAACCTTGCAACCTAGCAAGCGAGCAAGCAGCTATCCAACACGAACACGCACTCTGCCAGCCAGCTTTTCCGAGATGATGCAATTGGCGCTGACAAGACTGTCGCTGAATGTGGTTTTGCCATGGTCCACGTGGGCCAGAATGCAGATGTTTCGGATGCGTTCAGTATTGTGCTGAAGCTGTTGAAGCTTCTCGTGGCTCACACGCAGACTCACAAAGTTGCTCATCGTCAACTGCCAATGCTATCGTCGCTGCTGCTGCCGATGAAGTTGTGGGCTTGGTGCCATCCAACACTTAACGGACGAGCGACCATCACTCATGTTGCACTTCAAAAAGGAAGAAAAAAAACCTCGTTAACAAGGTTTTGGCCCACCACACATCACGTTCTAACCATGTTCCTAACGGGCTGTCTGACGCAGAACGAGAACTCTTGCGTGAGGACGCGCAGGGAAGGGGGGGGGGGGGGGGAACTAGAATTTGCCATCCTGTCCTTCTAGCAACTACCATGCTGCAGTCGCGTTGAGAATACGCAATTGCAGCGATGAAAATGCTGTTGCACAAGCTGTTGCATGGCTCCGTTGTCTGTACCAGTTAAGCGTTTACAGGTAGCTGGCCGCATTTTGAACCAATCACGTGACACGATGCAATCCTTTTTGTCCAATCATCACCACTCGGATGCCTCCATCCGCGACCCCACCAATCCACTACCCCAAACAGCAATCCGAAAGCGCGGGGCCTCCATCATCCTCATGGGGCAGCATTTCCTGTGTCATCGCGACATCGTGGCGTCCACAGCGGTGCACCACGCAGTCCACGCTCGGCTCACAGACGACCAACAGGAAGATCTGGTCGTGGTGCACCCACAGAGTCTTCGCATCTACCGACTGGAGCCGTTCCCAAGTACCTTCCATGCCCAAGCAACGGCGCCGACCGGGACTTCCTCCTCCACCAACGGCCAAGTGATGCACTTGCTGGCGTCTTTTGCGCTGGCCGGTGTGGTGAAAAGCCTGCAAGTGGTGCAATTCGATCCACTGGTGCTTCAGAAAACGTTTCGCAGACGCAAAGCCTTTGGTTTCCACGGCGGAAGTGATTTGCTGTTGCTCAGTTTCGCCAGATTCAAATGGGTGCTGGTCGGCTTTGATCGTCGCTCGCGGCAACTAGTGACACTGGCCATGTACACGTTTGAAGAGAACGCGATTGGCCCCGGTGCGAGTCTTTTGGGAGAGAAAAACGGTCGTGACCAATTGCTGGGACTCTCCTCGCGCGGGTTGGTCAAGATCGATCCACTCAGTCGGTGTGGGGCCATGATGGTGTACCAGGACCAGCTCGTGATCGTGCCATTCCGGTCCAATTCCATGGAATTCTCGCTGTTTGACGAGGAAGACGACGATGATGAAGAAGACGCCAACAGCCGCGATGGCAATGACGAAGAAGAGGAAGACGACGAAGAGAAAAAGCTCCTGGCCTTGGTCAAAGAGTCCCAGGAACAACAACAGAATGACGACGAAGATGGTCGTCGCACCAAAGAAGAAGTGAACTCGAAACTCAAGGAATTGCTGGATCAGAGTGTGAAGCTGGGACGCAAGCGAAAGCGTCTGCATGCCAAAGGCAGCAACCCGGCTTTGTCACTGAGCGCTCATGAGATTGTCGCCAATGAACTGACTGGGCAGGAATTCCTACTACGACTTCGTGAGCTCGGTATGAACGCCAAAATCATCGATTTTTGTTTTCTCGAAGGTTATTTGGAGCCGACGGTGATGATTCTGCACGAAGACAAAGACAAGAATTCTTCTGGTGGGCGTTTTGCCAGTGGATTCGACACATTTTGTTTGACGGTGTTGTCAATCAACCTCAACACCCGACTTCACCCAAAGATTTGGTCGGTCGAGGGGCTCCCATCGGATGCCTTTGGGCTGATCCCATGTAAGGCCCCGATCGGGGGCGCTCTGGTGCTCACACCAAGCGCATTTTTGTATTTCAATCAGACTCAATTCTGTGGCATCGGTACCAACGTGTTCGCATCCCGAACGATCAACCAGACCCTGTTCCCACTGATGGAACCACTGACCGAAGAAGACCAGGAGAAGCCAAACTTCCTGCTACATGGGGTGTCGTATGCATACCTTGGCGCCAGTGAGTTTATGCTCTCGATTTCTAATGGAGATATGTACGTGCTTTCGCTCCCCGTGAAAAACTCCATCTCCGGAAGCGGTGTATTGAATGCCCAGATGGACGAGAGCTCGATGCGTTTGCGCAAATTGGAATCCAATGTGATGGCATCGTGTCTCTGTGTCAACAAAACCAAGCAGACCGTCTTCGTGGGATCTCGCTCGGGTGACTCAATCTTGTATGCATACACCACCAAAGAGACGACTCGGGAGAATAATGACGACGGTGGTGACACTACCAACAAGGCAAATGGATCGGAAGATGCCAACGAGGAAGCTGTTCAATCAACCGAAGAAGACGACGACGATGAGACGGATGACGAAGATATGCTTTTGTACGGCTCCAGTATTAAGAAGTCCTCAGCTCCTTCTGAAAAGACGAATGGAACAAGTACCGATGTTAACAGCAAAAGCGTAGAGGACGATGATCTTTCGACTCGCGAGTATGAGTTGAAACGAATCGATGCACTACCTGGTGTTGGTCAAATCACGTCGGTGGATCTTGGCGTAGAGGCTAACTCTGATGCCAACGAGAAGCGAGAGGAACTCGTGGTTAGTGGTGGATACATGGGCAATGGTGGTATTGCTGTGTTACACAATGGATTGCGTCCAATTGTCAGCACTGAAGCAGAGTTGAGTGGGTGCCGTGCCATGTGGACAGTGTCTTCTTCTTTATCGACTGCCAAGCGAAGTGATGATGGACGGCTGTACAACTCGTATCTGATCCTGAGTGTCGGTCAGCGAACTATGGTACTGCGCACTGGAGAAGGAATGGAGCCCTTGGACGAAGGCAGTGGGTTTTATACGTCCGGTCCGACTTTGTGCGCCACCAATATGTTTGGAGACCAGCGAATCATCCAGGTCTTCAAACAAGGAGTACGTGTGATGGCCGAGAGTGTTTTGTCAGACCAAGACACAACTGAGCATCAGGAAGACCATGACGAAGATGAAGACGATGGCCCTAAAACTAGCATGAGCTGCACTCAAGAGATCACTTTGGAGGGAGATATTGAGTGCGGAGGAATGGATGTCGACACCTCCAAGGTTTCTATCGTGGCAGTCGATGTGTTGGATCCCTACATTCTTTTGCTCCTGAACGATGGCACGCTTCGACTGCTTGTTGGTGATGACGAAGACCTCGAGTTAACAGTGGTGGCGCCAGAATTCTCGTACGCGGAAGGCAACGACAGTCTCCAGGCTGTGGTTGGAACTACTACTGATGGTAAAATGGGCATCTGCTCTGCTTGCCTATTCTACGACTGGGTGGGCATGTTCAAAGATGACGCGTGGGGAGAGGAAGAAACCCAAGGGGAAGACGAGCACCACGATGAGAGTCGAAAATTACGAAAAGTGGACAGTCAATCCAGTGGGCATCACGATGATCATCCTCTCAGTGAAGAAGACGACGACGAGATGGATGCCTTGTACTCGGCTGGCTCTCACATGAAGAGTAATTCGCGCAACCGAACCAACTCTGGAGGAGAGCAACACCACCGCCTCGGTGCAACAGACACTGCGTCCATTGGGTTATTGAAACGTTCTGAAGCTCAACGGATGTGCGGTATTTGCTTTGACGATGGATCCTTTCATGTGTTTTCACTACCCGACTTCACCAAAAAAGGTATATTTCCGTATCTCACGTTCGCACCGCTGGCACTGGTGAACACCTTGGAGCACAAAAGTGAGCAAGACAACAAAGTATCCTTCAAAGCGCCAATGCTTGGTCTGAATGCATCGTCTTCGTCGGCTAACGAGGGCCGAATCAAGAAGTCCCACACGTTCAATTCCCCGGTAGCCGACATTGCTGTGCATCGGGTTGGACCAAGTGAGGGATCCGGGCCTAATGCCCAATACTTGGCTCGTATGATGCTGCTAGTGTTCTTGGCCAATGGTGATTTGCTGATGTATGCCGCACTTCCGAAACCACGCACTGAAGAAGACGCGTCAAGGCCGCTTGCTTTCCAGTTTTTCCGCGTCCAGACGGATCTCATCACCAGACCTTTCGTGCCACCCAAGAAACTTGCTCACTCCAGTAGCAACGTGGGCAACCCGAGTGAGAACTCGTCGTCAAATTCCGCTGAGATCTGCAACAAGCTGCGTGCAGGGTTCCGATACCCGATGCTCACGCGATTCTTCAATGTCAATGGCAGAAGTGGCGTGTTCTTCCGTGGTGCACACCCCGTGTGGATTCTTTGCGAGCGCGGTGAGCCCTGTCTTGTCCCGATGTGTGTGTCTGGCTCGACGCAGATTGGTGGCAGTGGATCGACCCCAAGAGTGAGCGTTCCGGTGCTGAGTTTTACGCCGTTTCACCATTGGAATTGCCCCAATGGGTTTATTTATTTCCATTCGAAAGGAAGTCTTCGCGTGTGTGAGCTTCCGTCCAGCAAAACCTCAAATGTGCTTGCTTCCAGTGGTTTTGTGCTGCAGAAAACAGATTTCCATGGAACGATTCACCATGCTGCTTTCCTTGGGAACCAGGGTCCAGGTGGAGTCACGGAAGCGTTGGAATCGCCAACGTATGTGGTCGTGTTGAGTACGAAGATGAGTCCTGAAGAAGCCGAAAAGGCTACTGAAAACGACGAAGGAGACGATGCCAGTGCGGAAGAAGAGACGGTGCCGACGCCGACAAATGTCGTCAACACTGACATCTTTCCTGAGCTTTCCGTGGATCAGTTGGTGGATACGGAAGAGAATGTGTACGAACTTCGCTTGGTGCAAACGGACGAGTATGGCGAGTGGGAGACAGAAGGCGTGTTTCGTGTCTTGTTTGAGCGACATGAAGTGGTGTTGTGCATGAAAGTGATGTATTTATACGATTCGACCCTCATGAAAGAAGACCTGTCGTCCGACTCGCAAGAGTTTCACCAGAAAAAGCGTCCATACGTGGTCATCGGCACTGGATACACCGGCCCCCACGGCGAAGATGAAGGTGGGCGAGGCCGATTGCTTCTCTACGAAGTGGATTATGCCCAGTACGTCAACGACGAAGGTGAGACCAGTCGCAAGTTGCCGAAACTCAATCTTTTGTTCATCAAAGAGCATCGTCAAGGAGCTATTTCGTATGTTGCGCAACTGGGCGCCTACGTGTTGGCGGCGGTGGGGTCCAAGCTCATCATGTACGAATTCAAGTCGGAGCAACTGATTGGTTGTGCCTTTTACGACGCGCAACTCTTCATCGTGAGTATTACGATCATCAAAGACTTCATTCTGTACGGAGACGTGTTCAAAAGTGTGCACTTTTTACGGTGGAAAGAGAAGCAGCGGCAACTTGTGCTCTTGGCCAAAGACTACGAACCTTTGGCTGTGACGTCGACCGAATTCAACTTGTTCGACAAGAAGCTGGCTCTGTTGGCTTGCGATATGGAGCAGAACCTGCATGTGTTGCAGTTTGCACCGAACGACATCGAGTCTCGTGGCGGCCAGCGGCTGTTGCGAACCAGCGACTTTCATTTGGGCGTTCAGGTATCCACGATGTTCCGCAAAAGAGTCACGGGCGATCATCATCCTTCCAATAACACCAAGAACAATACCCAGTCGCTCGTGTATGTCAACATTTTGGGGAGCTCGGAAGGTAGTATTTCCGCCGTGGTTCCGGTCAGCGAGCGTGTGTTTCGTCGGTTGTTCACGTTGCAGAACGTCATTATCAACACGCTTCCACAGAATTGTGCGTTGAATCCGCGCGAATTCCGTTCACTGAAAACTAATGGACGAAGACGAAGCGGAAGACCGGACGGCTGGTGCAAACAGAAATGGAAAAAGGGTTTTCTGGATTCGCTGGTGCTGCATCGCTTTCTGAATTTGGATTACGTGGCGCAAAAAGAGCTGGCGAGGAGCATCGGGACCACCCCGGAAGTGATTGTTCACAATTTGCTCGAGATCCAGCGCACCACGGGAACGTTTTTATGAGGTGGAGTTGCGCAAGTGGACGGATAGAGGTGGTGGTAGAGAGGTGGGTAGTGTGTGTGGAGATTCAGTCAGTCGATAATCTCTGGTCGTCGACAGGCCATGGGGAGTTCTGCGAGTAGACGTTTGATTTGATCACAGGAAGTTTTGGTCTCGATGCCACCTTGTTGGAATTCTTGGCGGGTATGTCGGATCAACTCATTCAGCTGCGAGCGAGTAACGACACTGACGCCGGAGCGCATGGTACTTGAGCTTTTGAACGAGATCTCGCTTGTGGTGTCGTCGTTTTCGCCTGGTTGCTGTTGTTGTTGGTCAAAATCGTTGGCAGCGTCTGCCTTCAACTGGAGCAGCTGCATCTCAATGAGTTCAAGTCGTTTCTTGTTGTCCAGCGCTTGGGATGGAGCCTGGGACTCTTGCCCAAGTGATTGACCTGTGCCCGGCCTGGAATCCAACGAGAAAATGCTGGTCACCAACGGGATTTGTGCACGTGAACTCGACAGTTTTTCCAGCGCCAAATCGATTTCTTTTTCTCGTGGGTTCTCTTGTTCACTTGGAACAGGTGGCGGATCAGTTGCTGATGCGTACAAGTTGTTGGCTGGGTCTACGGGCGACGATACACGAGCATCGCCTCTCGATGGCGTTGTGGTGGACGTCATGAGCAACGCGTCGACACGGGCTTCTTCGTCTTTGGTCAAGATTCGGCCCTGGTTGGCCGTCACTTTGCGATTCCTCTCTACGAAATCCATCGCTTTCTTTCGGCTTTGACTCTCTGTTTTGGATCTGTTGGTGCTGCTGACCACACTTTGAGTGTCTCCTGCCAGCATCGTTGTTGTGGCCATCGAGGCGTTCGTGTATGACAGTGTTGTCAGCTCTGGTACCGATGAAGACATTCCTTTTGCGTTCAATCTCTCAGGATCATCATCGGACAAAAGCAATGTCGGATGCGTATCCAATCCACGGTTGGTGGAACCTTTTGCTGCTCCTTCAGCCATGGCCTTGACCCCATGGTGGTGGTGGTGTTTGGGTTTGGCCGTGGTGATCTTAATGCCGTATTTTTGTTCGAGAATGAGGTCATTTTCGCGGATTTTGGCGAGCCCCAAAGCGATTCGAGCGCGCAATTTGTCGCTCGGGTCGCTCACTTCGACTTCCAAATGGCCCTGCTCCCCGACAAAATGGTTAGCAACAACATGGAGATCAAGAGAGCCTTAGTCGACACTCACATAGGCGTTTTCACTGGCGAGCGCATTCTCGATGAGCACGCGGGACCAAGAAGAAGAAGAAGAAGAAGAAGACGGCGTAGACGTGCGAGTAGAAGCCGTCAGAGCTCGCGAATGGCCAACGGCTGCGTCGTCTTCTACTGGTGTACCTGTTGTCGTGCCCTGGTCGGCGGCGTCCGGTTGTTCAAGCTCACTTTGCTCATGTCGTGCCACGACCAGGTCTTGCTCCGTCATGAGCGACAGGATCTTTTGGTAATTGGCTGGAAAACTCACCAGTTGCTGACCTGTTTCATCCACGCGGCACTTCAAGTTGGCCAGATACTCGGTCAGCTCAAGTCGCATGGCGTCACTTGTTTTGGTGAATTGCTGGAGATCGGGCCTCGGCGTGTAGGCATCATCAGAGGTGTTAGCAGTGGCCATTTGATCATTTGAAACGGCTGAATCACGATCTTTCGTAGACTTTAGCGAGGTATCTGGTTGGTTTTCGGTTAGATCATTCGTCCGTGCACTTGCGTCTGGATCGATCTCATCTGGTGCTGCTTGGTCATCTTGGTCATGACTCGGTTCTTCCTGTTCCTGCTCTATCTGTTGCACTGGGTCATCACCACCAGTGTGCGGTTCTTCATCTACTTCATCATTGCCTTGCACCTCTTCCACTTGCGGGCTCTCTAACGAATGCGATGAATCAACAACAGCATCTGAAACGCAGTCCACACTGGCAGATGCTTGGTCAAGATCCTGCGTTGTTGGTCCAGTGGCATCCTGTTGACCAACTGACTGCTCGGCTACTGGTGCCTTGTGATCTATGGATGGAAGTGAGTCAGCGACTTTCTCTCGTTGTTGCTCTGGTTCACGATCGCCTTGCTGACTGTTGGCATCTCTGGCACGACGAGGAGAACGCGGCAGACTCGTCATAAAGGACTCGCGCGGAGGCACCACGTTCTGGTTGTCAGTCAGCTCGGCAAAGACCCGATGCACTCGCGTCTTCTGTTGCAGCAGTGCACGAGTGAGACAGAGACAGAGAGAGAGAGAGAGAGAAACAATCAGATCCATCTAGTGAAAGAGCAAAGCTGCTGATCGAATGGTAGCACCGTTGTGGTCGTGTCGGGTCTCTTCCGATTGCTCCCATTGCCCCGACGCCAGTTGGGGTCAGGGTGAGCTGTTGTTGAAGCTGGCAAGGGCGCCACTTGTAGCACTTGGCACTCGGGTTGGTGCTGTGTCGAAAGATCGCAGACATCTTCAGCTGTCGTTCGACTTGTCAGCATGCGACGATGAACCTGAGAGAAACGCTGACGTGTCGGAGGACTCGACACGCGGCCCTCCGAGTGCGGTCGCTGCTGCTTTTTCACCCCCAGTGACGCCATTTGTGTTTGTTGGTCGAAACGGTTTGGGATTCAAACATTTAACGGATAGAGGAT
The DNA here is from genome assembly GCA_027475765.1 of Paralagenidium karlingii. Taxonomy (NCBI): domain Eukaryota; phylum Oomycota; class Peronosporomycetes; genus Paralagenidium; species Paralagenidium karlingii. The sequence goes on from JAMFLO010000211.1 coordinate 23,316, forward strand.
CTGATAACCCTGCTGTATGTTCGAATAGAAGAATAATGCTGGAGAGGATATCACATGTGAGGGGGTTTTGCTATAGTACGCTCAGTTTTATCTCCAGGTGGTGTGATTGGCCCATCAAGCGTCGTGCTTCAACTTGCACATCGCGTCTTCCTGAACCTTTGGAATTGGTAGTTCTTCTTAAATATTATACCTCATTCTGTGTTTGCAGAGCCATTTGGACCTGTATAATCCCATCGAACGGCAAAAACCAATTCAGCGATCAACAAAACTGTCGAACAATTGCAGCAAAAAAAGAACCTTCAACGAACTAGGGATTCAACCCCTATCCACTTCTGCGGTCCTGCTGACGCACTGCCATTGGTCAAAACACTGTTAATTTGCACCAATCCTATCGATTTGTTTCCGTCTTCTCCTGGTCCCATGACATAAATTACGGCAAGAGACGTCCAAGTGCCAGCCGCCTGCCACCAAACGTATGTGTCGCTGCTACAGTAGGTACTGGCCACTTTTGAATTTGCCCCAAGCATGCACCAAACGCTTCAGCGTGACGGCACTTGTGAGTGTTCGAATGCGGCTCCGGTGGCTTCTTGCGACACTTCGTCGTCGCCACCGCATTCCCCAGTCAATTCGCTTTCCAACGCGACTTCTTGCGGGTCTCCAGGGGCCCATTTGACGCCAAACGGCTCGCCCATCCGTTGTGTCACCAGTGCAGTGTCGTCTTCAACCAGTCCCAGTCGCAAACGCAGCTTTGCGGCTCTGGGTGGCTCGTCGTCTTCACAGGACAGCGACAGCAGCCACCGCAACAAGAACAACAACAGCTCCACTGGCAGTGCCAGTGATAACACCAGTAGCAGCACCAGTAGCAGCGATGGAGACGATCGAGTCAGCAGCCCGCCACCCAAGACACCACACCTTCATCACCCGTCGCATCACCACAGCAGCAACCCGGACGGCAGCATCAACCCCACGGATCTGATGCTGCTGAAAGTGATTGGCCGCGGCACTTTTGCACAACAAGTGGCTCTGGCGCGTCATCGTCGCACACAAACTATGTACGTCGTCAAGACGCTCAACAAGAACCGCCTGGTGCAGCGCAAACAAGTCTCCCACACGCTGACCGAGAAAAAAGTGCTCCAAGAACTCGGCGGCCATCCGTTTATCGTGAAATTGTACTCTGCGTTTCAGACCGAGCGCGACCTCAACTTTGTGCTCGAGTTTTGCCAGGGTGGCGAGTTGTTTTACCATTTGCAGCAGCAAAAGCAACAGAAATTTGACGAACAGGCCACTATATTCTACGCCGCGGAAGTGCTGTCGGCGCTACAGGAGTTGCATGCCAAAGGCATTGTGTACCGCGACCTCAAACCCGAGAACGTGCTGTTGGATGCCCAGGGTCACGTCAAACTGGCGGATTTCGGCTTTGCCAAACAGGAAATGCAAAACGGCAAGCGCACCTTTTCGTTTTGCGGCTCACCCGAGTATCTCTCGCCAGAGATGGTCGCCAAGCAGGGCCATGGCGTGGAGACCGACATGTGGTCTTTTGGCTGCTTCTGCTACGAATTGCTTACGGGCTCACCGCCATTTCAAGGTGACAACCTGGAGAGATTATTTGACTGCATCCAGAGCGGCAAAGTGTTTTATCCACCGTATCTGTCGGGTTTTGCAGTGTGTCTTCTTAAGCAATTGCTGCATGTGAATCCGAACCAGAGGCTCACGGCCACTCAGGCGATGCAGCACGGGTTTTTCCAGTCCATTGACTGGACCAAACTACTCAATCGCCAAGTGGCGCCGCCCATACGACCAGTCATCAAAGGATGCGAGTGCACCTTCAACTTTGACGATGGCTTCACCACGGAACCCGTCGCGGCGGTGCTGGAGGACCCGCCCCAAGCACTCCAGGAGTCCGACGATTTTGGCGACTTTTGACGGTCGGCGCCTCGTCCCAGATCCACGGCGGACCATTCATTGCTTCGTTCCAAATGGATGGAAAGCCACCGCAATGGGAAGAATGGCGTGGGGCCTTCCGTACGAGGTGTATACCCGCCCTTGCCAATCGTCGTCGCCTGCTTCTCGACGTGCCGCACCGTGTGCAACGTGCTCCAGTTGTTTGCGCTCTCTCAACAAGTCTCCGTTCGAAAGTGTACATGTAGTTCATCCGTTTAGTTGTTTTGCGGCCAAAATCATTCCTCAAAACTGAAGCAAATACATCGACGACACATCCAGCCGCGTCACTTCCTTTCACCAAATTCTATTGTCGCACCGTAGCGCCTGCTATGCCAACACATACCATTCCGGTCAATTGTCTTGGTCGTACTTTTTGATCCACGTGGCCACTGCGACCGAAGTGTCGTCCATTTTCATGCCTTCCAGAATCAGCAAGAACCTTGTGAGTTCAAAAGTGCTCTCTTTGGCCTGCAATTCGTCCAGCAACGCGATTGCTGCCTTGGGGGTTGGCACTACTTTGGTCATGTTGTACCATGTCTCGACAAACGAAACCACGTCTGCAAGGCTGCGACCGTCGCGGGGGGTTTCTTGGTTCGCCTGGCGCTTGTTAGATTGATTCTTCTTTGTAGATGCTTGGGGTTTCTCACGTTGACGCAACCATAAGATCTGACCGAGCACGAGATGACCAAGCATGGCCGAAGTAGGCTTGTTGCCTGCATTGTGCAAAGACTGAAGGTGCTGGAACGCTTTCTTCAGATCCATGGCACTACCTCGGCATATGGCGTGGATCATCTGCTCGTAGTCCCACAACTCCCAGCTATTGGCGTGGAGAACTCTTTGTTTGCGATCCAACAACAACTCGGCTTCATCGGTATGCGACAACAGCAGACAGGTCAAGGCGGCCTTGGAGAGGAATTTGGCCATGGGTTGTTCAAGTTGTTCTTGGAGTTGGGGCTCCAGGTTCTCGTACATCGAGCTCATTCGGTCTGTGCACGCCGTCACGCGCACTCTGAGCGCTTCTCGGAACATTGGCCAGTCTTTTTTGGTATGGTTCCTCAACGAGTTGTACTTGTGGGCACACGCAAAGTATTGTTGCAGCAATGCGTCCAGCACTTTTGGATCGTTTGGGGCATTGATGGCCAAGTGGTGGTTCATTCTCAAGAAAACTTGGTGCACAAACTTGTCCGCATTGCCAAAGGCTCGCTTCACGATGGCCTCGGTTGTGGCAAGCGTCCACATTTGCTCAATGCGTTGGTCCTTCTCGGTGGCTATGGCTCGAATTCGTTCCAGCTCTTGAAACTTTTTCTCAATGGTCTCCTCCAGTTGCTTTTGCTCCGTGGCGCAGCTCTTGTCATGTTGTTCAATCAATCTCGGAATGTGCTTGTCGGTCAAGTTCTTTGCTCGGCGTTCCATGCCCCTGAGGAAATCTGGTCGATGCACAAGCACGAGTTGTTTTTCGGCCTGCCAGTCTTTCTCGGTGACCATCATCAGACGCACCGGAACAGCAGCATAGCATTTCAGGCAAGTGAGTAAAACGCCTTGGATCTGTTCTTGAACGTGTTCTTGGGTCAACACGGTGGCCTCATCCGGGTTCGTAGCTTGGTCCCACCTGTTTGCCATCAGTCTTTGCTCGACGAGTGCCAGATACGAGTCCAGAATGGGCAGGATTCGGGCCCTGAACCCAACGAGGGTGGCTGCCTGGATCCGCATCTGGTATACATCGGCCAGATGCTTCAGGTTCGCTTTACTTTCATCAAAGCCAAACACTTCAGGATTCTCCTGGAAGAGTTTCTCCATGCGCGAAAACACATTACGCGCCTGATGGGCCTTCTCCACGTCGAAATGGCCATCGAAAACCTCTTCGTTCACCGAGTAAATCAGACTCCTGTACGCTTTGGCGCGAAACCAAAGCGCGTCTTGCTCGTTTGGTTTGACCACCTGGTTGGTCACCAAGTCGCAGTATTGGGTCAGCGTCGTAATGATGCGCGAAAAACGCGCGCTCCGCAGTAGCGATCGGAAGGTATACGCATTTGGCTGGATCTCATGGGACAACATGACGCGGAGAATGGACTGGATCGATTCATATGGTAATCCATTGCGTGCACCGGTCATCAGCACCCTGTCAAATACATATACGGATGGCTGGTCGGGTTCTCGAATGGTGGCCAAGTAGTCTTCCACTATGCGCATCAACTCTCGGTGCAGCTTTTCGTGGAAGACTCGTCTCTGTATGGAACTCATACGAAAAAGATCACGATCTTCGTCATGCGCGAGTAGTTGCACTGTGTCTTGCCAACTGTCCGACTCGAACTCGGACTCTGCTTGCTGTTGGGCCGCCGCCAGAGTCAAGTCTTTGGCATGCTGCAGCAAGTCCATCGCGACGGTAGTTGAAAAGATGTGGTACGAGCGCCACGTCGGCGTGACCTGGTTGTCTCGCATCAACTCAAACACTTTTTTGGTCGCGTTGTAGCGTTTTTGGCCCGCAAGCACCGCCAAAAGTATCTCGTGCAAGCGTAAAACCTTCATGCGCGCGCGTTTGGGCAGGTCTTTGGACGGCACTTGGGCTTCTTCGTTCAATTGGGGCTTGATCACTTGGTCCCATGTGGCCCGCAGAGCCTGCAACAGCTTTTGATCGTCTGCAAATTCACCGGTTTGCTCGCGAAGCGCTGTAATGAACGCTTGAATCTCGTCTGCGAGTTGGAGATGGGAGGATTGCTGGCATCAACGAGTTTCGACCAAGTGGTCACACGAGTGGGGGGTGAGCAACGAAGTCAACAGCAACATGGGCGGGCGCAAAACCACAATCTCTTACTGGTTGGGCAAGACGATTGCGATCGACTTCTTCAAGTGACTCTGTTGGAGAAGCAACTTGCGCCTTGGGGTTGGCGGCGACAGGAACGCTTGGGCTTTGAACTGGTTGGTTGAGTGGGAGCTCTGGTTGGGTCTTGACACTAGGCAACGAAGAAACCGACGAAGCCGACAATCCGCGATGCAGTTGAAGAGAAGCCCAATTCAGTCGATAACATGGCTGATCCAATGAGTGACGCGACGCGATCGCCACGGTGCGCGGCAAAGCCGACGCTCCACGCCGCCCAACCCAGTGCGCTGCTGCCTGCAACATGCTGTCAATAGCACTGCCAGTCAAAAGGAAATACCGTCAACATGCACTGGTAACCCGAACGAATTGGAGCGGACGTGCGGTTATCAACGTGCAGAAAGGACCACCACCTTCGTGCGACTTTCGTGCAACTCCTCGGTATCATGAACGGGGAACAGTCGTTGCTCTGGCGGTTGGGTGCGATACGTACCTACAAGCAAAAAGCAGAAGGTTGCTGACAAAGAATGTCGAAGCGGACGAAACTGCTGATGCTGCTGTTGCTGCCGAGTGCTGCACCCTATGGCTTTGTGTGGGGACAAACCACTGAGAGCTCAACCACGAGTATTGCGTGGATGCTGCTGGTCGACTTGCCGATTGCGTGGATGCGTGTACTTTTGTGGATGGGTAGTTGGCTGGTGCAAATGCTGACGATCCTGGCGCCGTGTACAGCGATCTTGTTGAGTGTGACGATGGCCACCCAATGGCTCGAACACTGCTGGCTGGTGTTTGCGAAGCGAAATGGCGTGTTCGGGTCGTGTGCATCGATGCAGCAGTTGCGCAACTCGTTCTACAAATGGTATTGGAGCCTTGTCACGCTGTTGCTGAGTTGCGACTTTCTCTATCTGCTCATTGTCACGGCCAACGACATGAACGACCCACAGAGCCAACAGACTTCTCTTTTGCTGAACAATCAGTCGCCAAGTTCTGGACTGCCACACGATCAGCAGCACTTGCTCGCAAAACCTTCTGCAGCAGCTTCGCTAGGCGTGTCAAGACGTTCCCATGGGTTGGTGCTCCTGGGTGGATGGATTTCCCTGATGCTCGTGGTCGCGTGCGTGATCAAATACCCATGGCGAGACGCGCTGAAACGATGGAGTAATCCGTTCGAGATGATGGCGCAAGGAATCTCTGCGCGGTTTTGATCCAAGAAGTGTATGACATGGCAGCGTTATCGTATTATAGCAAAAGAAAGACATGGAAACAAACCGCAAAATAGTCCCAAAAACAAGAGACACATTCATAGAGATGGAGGTGCCAATGTGTTTTGATTTGATAGCGAGTGGAGTGGAGGCCATCAATTGGCTTTGGACGTAGCTTTGGCCGACTCGTCTTCCTGGCGGGTGTCATTCTTGAATGGAACGGCTACGATGGCACTGCCTGCACTCGCAGAAGACGAAGCACTAAATGCATCTTGCTGTTGCTGTGGCTGGTCTTGTGGCTGCACGATGGCATCATCGGCTCTGGGATCCGCCTGACTGGTGGCTGTCGTTGACGTGTCTGTTGCTGTGGCTTCTGGCTGTGGCTGTGGTGCGGAGGATGTCTGGGCTTGAGCTCGGGTGGCCATTTGCTTCTCGATCTCTAGAAAACGCGCGTACGCGATGTTCTTGGTCAGCACTTGATGCGCCTGCACTGGGGTCATGGACGTGATGCGATCCGACGGAAAGCCCTTTTGTTCCAACTGCAAGCGCATGGCACGAGTGACCATGAATGGCACAGAAGCCACTTTATTGGGCGTGCTAGCACTTCCAACGCCATACCAGAACCGTTCGAACCATTTGGAGCCGTCGTAGTGCCATTTGTTCACGTAATAACGACTCAACAAATGCCATCGTTGCATACGATCCCAGACTTTCTTGACCATGCTTTTCATGCACGGTGTAACCGTTACACTGATAGGATATCGGTTAACAGGGAGAAAAAGAAGGTGGGTTTGGCATGCTACCATCATGATCAAGGGCATCTTTTACGCCGAATTCGACAACATTGCAGGTCCTCAGATCGTGTTTCAAGCACCGAAAGAGTACGAAAACATGAGTTTACGAGAGATGGAAAGCATGCCTACAACGGACCTTTGACCCATCTTTGGTTTGACTTGTTTGGCCCAGTGTCCTGAGCAATGAAACCTTTGACAGCGTGTCAGGCTACATCATCATTGACAAGGCAGTGTGTGGCAAGATCATCACTGGTGAGCGAAACGTCAACAGAATCAATAGCAGACACCAAAGGCACCATGGATTGGATCACTGAACACGCAAATCGTCTGTCTGTGATTCTACAGTGTGTGTGCAGGACCTCAAGATCGTGGGCTACCCGGTCTGCATCGAAGACGACAAGTACCATCGCAACGCGTTGCTCTTCAACATTGGCTTTGTCTTTGACAAGCAAGTGGAAACCGCGCAGTTTCGTCCGATTCTGCGCAAACTCGGCGCTTTGGTGGAGTCCATGGAGCGAGAAAGCGGCTTTCTCTACCAGTCCGATCGCAAGCAATTGCTGCGGCAGTTTCTTCCGCAAATCCTCTCCGATCTCACGATCGACGGCGAATGTACCATCCCAGTAGACAGCGCCAACATCATCAACCTCAAGCTCTTTCCCACGCTTCAGGACCCGGCCCAAGTGTTTGACTATGAGGTGCCGGTCGCCACAAGAGATCTCACGGCTCTGTTGAGCAATAGCGGTGAGCAGTTCCCTTCTCTTCTTCTTGTCTGCCAAGTCAATGCATTGTCGAAAGTGACCATGCAAAAATGCTTGATGACGAACAGCCGAATGGGATCTGGCGCTGCAGCAAATCATTCCGTTCATTGACGGCGTCAACTACGTCAAACGCATCAGTCTCGAAGCCGACGTGGACTTGATCATCGTCAAGAAATGCTTGCGACAGCTGCTCTATTACGGATGCATTACCATGATCGACATCTTTTTGCACTCCAACATCTACATGACCACGCCCAAAATCTCGGTCATCGTGAACGACCCAAAGCTTCAGGCCGAATGCGCGCTCTACATCACGAAAACAGGAAGGAACCCACCCAGTTTTGCCAAAATCTTTGCGTTGTACTGCTCCATGCAGCCGAGCCTTCGCATGAGCGATTTTTGCGTTATGTACGCGGAGTCGTTGACCCATATTGACGTGCGGAGGTTCATCACGTTTGGCTTGATCCACGGCTTTCTGCGGCGCGTGCATCGATACCCAGTGCACATTGACCGCCAAAGCAACAACATGGCGGCACCGTCACTCTCAAGGTTCTCCACGGCTGCTTCATCTTCTCCTTCCACCGTGACACTCAACGGCCCCAATTCGAACCCCAATGGCGCCTCAGCCGCCAATGCTGCGACCTCCAAACGCGGTGGATTGGCATCAGGTACATGGAACTGATCATTCTCTGACTTGATGAAAGTATGAAGAGTTGACTCATGTGTCATCGATTGATATCGTGCAGTGACGGCAAGTCAGATGGAGAAAGAGATCATCAAGATGATGGATGGCGAGCACCACACAGATGAGATCTGCAGTATATTTATGATTCGCTATGTCGATCTCGAGGCGCTCATCTCCAAGGATCCCAATTGTTTCTTTGTGCACAAGTGACGAGAAGGCTGTCACTGTGCTGCGACTCGATGAACAAGAAAAAGCTAAGTTATCAGTTTCTTCATTTCCCGCGTTACCCTCGCTCTTGCATTCCTTCTCCCCCACGCCTCTCTCTCGCTCACTCGCTCACTCGCAGTCGCTCATTCGAGGACTGCCTTCGCTCTCCCCAAAAAAGAAAAAAATATCTACACTACCACAATTCTTCACTCACTCACTCCAACCAAAAGCCAGTGATCTCCATGTTGATCACCAACGTCAGATAGTTTCGCAGTTCCTCTTGCGTGTGATACAACGGCAAGTCAATGCGGTTGAAACACGTGTGGCCCTTGGGCATCAATCCTGTTGGTGGTGGACCACGAGGCACAAACTGAATGGTAAACCTTCGCACACGACCGTCGCTGCTCATCAATGCCTTGAAACCTTGGACAGGCACACGACTCGTGCCAGTCGCAAATTGCAGCAGACGAGCCTTTTCTTCTGAGGTGAAAGTGCCCAACACTTTCCAAAACCATCCAAGCACGCGTTGCTCTGCAGGAGACGGCTTTTCAAGCTTGATCCATCGCACTTCTGTGTGAGTGTACCAGTCCTTGACGTCGACGTCTGGCACGCCCGAAAGCATCAAATCAAATTCTTGGTAATCAAAGACAGTGACCAAAAACGCGGGCACGATGTCATAGAAACCCTTGAGCAAGGCACTCAATTGGTCCGATATGCTCTCAAACATGTAATGCTTCAACAACAACTCGAGGTATTGTTTTTTGTTGGCATCCGTCACATCCACGTTGCGTCCATTGGGGATCAGCTCCACAGTCTCTGACTTTCCTTCCGAAGTGATGACTTGCACGGTAAAATCCAGGTTCAAAAGCTCAGCGTGCTCATTCTTCTTCATCCACATCGAGTTCTTGTACAATTCTTCATCCAAAAACTCCAGATCCGAGAAAGAAATGGGCACACCCAGCATATGTTTGATTAGCGGCAGAGCAAGCGACATCTTCATGTTGTAGCCCTCAATCAGAGCCTTCCCCAACAGTCTTCCGATAAACTCGTAATACATCAAATGGTTCTTCACTTTCGACGCCGAGGCTGGGTTGATCCAATAGCCCATGTTGTCTCCTTTGGTGGACAAGAACAATCCAAACTCATCACTGAACAGAGAGTCGCTGAGCAACTCATACCACTCACGAATGAGTCCGCCTGCATCAAGTCCTGGCTCGTTCTCGAAGAAAATGCGCAAGCGCTCCCAGAAACGACTCGCAGGACACTTGAGCATTTGCTCCATAGAATCATTAATCAAGTGCTCACGTCGAACCACAAACTGGATATGGCCTTCATCGTAATTTCTCCATAGACGCTGTACTTGATGCAAGAACCAGCGATTCTTTTCCTGGAAAGTCAATGCCGCAATCTCTTCGAGATCGTCTTCACACTGTAGTTTACTCTTACTCTCGCTGTTGATAGTCACCGAAACCGCAGGAGTCCAATCAAATCCACCCATACCATTCTCTTGACGCACATAACCGGTGGACACGGCCGTGAAATTCATTCGTCGCTCTTCTTCGATCGCTTGCAACTCCTGAGTGCTCTTGAAAGGCATTTGGTACGGATGATGGCACATGGTCGGACGTTCTTCGGCTTCTTCTAATGCCTTTAAGGCTGTGGCTCGAAGTGGCTGGAAAGTGGGTTCCTGTTTTTCATACTGGGGTGCCACAAACGAACTGAAATGGTCCAATGGTTGGCCACTTTCACTCAGACCGAAATCTCGCAGCGCTAACGCAATATGCTCATTATCCTGCTCCAACGACGACGACGACGAGCTTCGGGCGCGGTCCTCGTTCTCTCCGTTTATCTCATCAATATCAATGTCCACATGCACAGTATCTTCGTCGCGCGGGGTACACAATTCGCCATAGCTCTTTGGTGTGGCCAGATCGTCTCGTTCACTTCGGTTATGGCCTCCTTTGGTGCTGGTGCTGTTGATGGTACCGTTGTTGTTGCTGGCCGTGGAAGATTGGTCTTCGTCAATACGCACCCACCTCAACTGGCCATCGCGACCTTTCTTGCGTCTCCACAAGTGACGTCGCATGGCTGCTTTCTGGCGTGTCGTGAGGTCCATTTGTTTGAGTCGTCGCACGTGGAACGATCGTACACGCGCTTGTTGGTTCAACATGGTGGAATTGGCGCGCACCAGGTCGCGTTTGTGCAACCCCGAGGCACGCGGCATGGCCGGCGCCTGATTGGAGACTACTTGCGGGGTGCCACACATGACACACGCGGTTTTGCTGGGATGGTTGTCATGAAAGCAAATGGAGCAGGGCCACTCTTGTTCCCCACGCTCCAGAAAAGAATCAGTGAGATCCTGGCGCATCATGTTGTTGTTAATGTTGTCGCGCTCCAGAAAGCGTTCGATCTTCTTGGCATAACTCCAGTAGTACCAGATACTCGCGCAGAGAATCAGCAACGCCAGACTCAGAAACACATACACAAGCGCCGACATGGTCGGGCTCAGCTCTTGACCAAAGATGACCGCCATCTTGGTTCACGTCTTCTGTCCTGGAATCCAATTGATCGAATGGATAGCAACCAGTCAGAAGGAAAAGGTTTCCCTTTGCAAGAGTTTCCTTTGCCTTTGTTCCCGTTGCTTTCTCCTTTCCTTTCAGTTGCTGAATTGCGGGGTTGGTGGCTCTCGCTCTTTTGATAGCGCCGCCGCCACTTCTCGCTCTCTCTCGCTCTCTCACACTCACTCTCACCAAGGAAAGAAAGGAGGAGGCCACACTACTGGTACAGTACTTTTACTGTAAATGGGCTTTTCACTTGATCAAAGTAAGCGGGCTGGATGATGTGTGTGACACCGCCCGGAATTTTCCCTCTCCTACGGTACAAATGCCCCTGACGTGAACAAACACTGCATCAGTTTGGACCTGTCTCCCCTACCCGCCTTTGTGGACGGTGCAGGGTGGCGTATACTTCTATACATAGTCCAGAGCGGATAAGCGTATACTTTGGTGGGGATTTGTCCAAGGCATTGCAACGTTTTGGGTGGGCAACGTGTCACGGTGCAACTGTCACTCACTGGCTCCTGCAAGCGCATTGGCTAAAATTGAACTGCTTTCCTCTGCCCACACCACAGGTCTTCTCTTTGTTTATGTCGGTTGGTGGCTGTTTCCTGATTCCAGCACACAAGAGACTAGGGGACCTGGTTCTGTTGATCAAAAGCCATATCTTTTCCCAGGAGAATCCGATTTCAAAGGCCCACGCAATTGCAGAGGGTATCCATCGTTTCAACAAACGCAACTGCCCAGGTGGGGTGAGTTATGCGATAGCCATTGCAAGAGACAACCAACTGCAAAGATCGTCTTGAGGCAGAATCAGACACACCGGATCTATGAGACAATGAACCCTCCAATTCGCCCTTTGAATCCATCAACCTCACCACACCGATTTCTCCAACTTTCTGGAGGAGATATGAGTCAGATTGGGTTTTGGTGACAGCAGATTAGGGGTTTTGTGCTGTACCTCTTACCGTATAGAGAGGCTACTATTGGTGTGATGAAGGCATAACCGGTGTGTGTGCGGTAACCGCGATTCGGAATTTGAATTTGAAAAGCTCATCTTTGTGCGTTGGCACGGAAATCTATTGATCAAATGATCAATGCGGTCAACAGCAAGAGCGTCGCCATGGACTTTGGCGCGATGTTTGTGTCATCTTCATCATCTTCAGTGTCCGCATTAGCTGCCGGTTCATCTTCTTGTTCATCATCCATGCCTCCTCGCATTAACAACAAGCGCCGAATGCCATCGTTCTCTCGCTTGCGCCAAGACCACCAAGAAGACGACGAGTCCTTTGTGGCATCTCCGGAACACTTCCGTCTTCGCGTCTCCAAGTCACCTACTGCTTCTTCTTCGTCGTCGTCGTCCTATTATTCGTCCATTGGCATCGAGTCCAGGCGTCTCGAGTACTCCTATTCCCCAACCAAACCGAGTGCCAAAACGGGCTTCGGCTCACTCACTTCCTCTTCGACCGTTGATGAAAGCAACTCCGAGGCCAACGCCAGCAAGATGACTGATAATTCCTCCGATGGATGGAGATTTGGTACCTATCACCTTACCAGCAAGAGTAACAGCATCATCAACAACAACAGTAACGAGTCCTCCAGTCAGCGGCAACACCAGCAGTCCACATCCCAGTCCCAGTCGGTTCCCTGGCGGCTTCCACGCGACCGTCCACTTGCGCTCAACGAAGCCTATCTCAACGAACAATTGGACCTCATCGGTTCTTTCAGCTATTTGAGCGCAGAAAGCGACCCCCAAGGATCCAGCTGCGACTTTCTTCAACTGGATGCGTTGCTTCAACAACTGAAGCAATCGAGTTCGACTGGTTCGACTGGTTCGACTCAACTCCAGCATCTACCGAATCAGCAAGAAGTAGAAGAAGAAGGCATGGACGCTGACGCTGACGCCGACAGACGACTTCACGAACACGAGCAAAAGCTTCGTCAGGTCATGGACATCATCAATGGCTTGCTGTTTCTTCGTCAACAGGAACTCAATCGTCAAACGGTGCTGAGCCAGTCGTTAACCCACAGCGAGCGCGAGATCAACCGCAAACAGCACTTGATCGACCAACTGACCGACAAACTGGCGTCTTGTGAGCGAGAGCTCTGCGAGATGACCAATGTGATGAAAGCCAAAGAAACCCGCTTCCAGAGAGAAAGAAACTCGCTTTTGAACGAGAAAAAACAACTGGAAAAGCAAAACACCAAACTGCTACATCTGGATACCAGTTACAAGGCCCAGCATCGTCGACGAGAACAAGAGTACGGCAAACTGCAGCAACTCATGAAGAAACGACTGGAGCGATCCTCTTCCTCCGGCGCCCAGGGCCAGGCGCAAGCTGCGAGAGGAATGGTTGTGCGATCTTCCAGTGGCACCAGAGAGATTGTCATCAATGATGAGACAGAAAAGCGGAAGTTACAGGACAACCAAACGAATCCGAATCGACGAGTCGATGGAAGAGACCAAGAGCTGCAGATGACGCAACGAGTATGCTTTGTGTGGTGCTTGAATTGGTTTTTCGATCAGAGCAGCTAATGTGATCTGACGGGGTATATGGCTGGGATGGTTCTTCTGTAGATGGTCCATGCGTACGAGAGAAGACAAGCGGACTTGCTGTTTGAGAACGAGTCGCTCACAAAGTCACTGGAGCGACTGCAAGAAGAGTTTCAGAAGCTGGTGGTGCAGTATCAGCAGTCCACGCGGTTGTTTGTGTCCCTGAGGCAGGTTCAACAAGACTACACTGCGCAGCTGCAAGAACAACAACAACAACAACAGACAGAGAACGTCACTGCGATGCCTATGGAAGTGGAAGCCACACGACTGGAAGAGACCCTTTCCAGTGTGGAACACCTGATGGAGATTGTGCCACCGAGTCTTCCAAACGGCGCGTTTTACGATCAAATGCAGCACAAACTGCAGTCGCTTCGGGAGAAAATCGAGTTGCTCTCACAGAGTCTTGAGCGAGAGATCGAAGGCAAGCAAGCGTGCAGTCAGCAGCAGCAACAGCCACTGGTCCATCCACAGGAAGCGAACAATGCTCAGGTCGTGGCAACACTTCGGGAGAAGCTGCAGGAAGCAATGCAAGTTGTGAAGCAACAAGACGACATGCTCAAGACATTGCTGTTTGTGCGGCCCAATGATCATCTGAACGAACGCTCTTTGGAAGGCACGCAGTCCCTGGATCTTTCGTGGGTGGCCATGGAAAGAGAGCAACTGGAGCATGAGAAAAGCCTGTTGGAGATCTCGAGGGCGAATTTCCTACGCGATCGCAAGCTGTTTGATGAGCAGGCGATTCGACTCGATGAACAACGTTTTGAACTGGAGGTAAACAGGGAGATAGCACACTGCTGGTACCCGAAGCTCGATGGCCTCGTACTAACCGACCGTGTTTGCTGGTGAATCAGCTGGAGCGACATCGGCAAATGTTTGACGATAGCAGCACCATTGTCGAGACGGAAGAGTCCCAGTTTGTGACACCGGTCAAGAGAAGGCCTCGACGGCACCAAGAGGAAGACGCGTCGCCGTTTGCTCTGCCAGTGGAAGGTACGAGCCAGCTCGTTCACACTTTCGTTTCCACGAGGGCCGACATTCATAGCTCTGTCTCCTTGTTTGCATAGCGACACCAGAGACCAAAGTGCTTCTGGACGACATCATCGGTGTCTCTCGTCTACGCATTGAAGAGTCCAACGAACGCACTCAATTGCTCAGTCCGATTCTCGCCGAGCCAGTCAAACGTTAATAAACCTGCCTCCCCTCAAGCACTTCCATCTCTCTCTCTCCCCCTCTCTCTCTCTGTGAGTTGTGTCAGCCTAGCCTCAGGCCTGTCAACTCAGGCAAACACTTGACGAATGGTCGAATCCAAAGGCGGAGGCTTCTTCAATGGCACAAAGCTCGTGTTGTTCTCCGCGGTGACAGTGTAAAGCCACGCCAAAGCTGGGGCTGTTTCATCTCTTTTTGGTCTTGGTCTTGGTCTTGGTCTTGGTCTTGGTCTTGGTCATGTTCTTGCTCTTGCTCTTGCTCTTGCTGTTCCAGCGATCTCATGATCTGCTGAATCACGGGATCGTGTTGCATCTCTGCAAATCGCCGAATCGCCTGCGCAAACTGGCAGAAACTCAACGACTTCAAAAAGAGCGTCCCAACCCACACAGTTGGCCACTTGCTGCAAAACCTGCGTTTGGAAGACTCGTGGGGTCCATTTCTCCACGGTTGACAGCCAGTAAGGAAGACGATCGGTGCTTGCAAGCACTTCAACAAAGGCGTTCAGCACAGAGCCATTCCACATTACCAGCAGGAAACACTCGTCGTCGTCTTCTTGTGACTGGATCTGTTGTTTACACAACGCATCAACAGTCACAAAGAGACAACAAATGCGTCAGCAACCTTTCCTTTCCATATGCTGATCCTGTAACTTCAGCATCACCGATCTCCCTCTTTCTCTTTCTCTTTCAGCAACAGCGTTGTTCTCACCCCTTGTCGTTGCGCCATTCTTGATTGCTTTCAGCTTTCTGGTTTCAGCTGGGACCAGGCACACCATTTGAAGATGATGAAGCACCCAGGATAGTGGCCATGACGTCACTCATCGTATCTTCCTCTCTCTCCCTGTACGACTTTGTGTCTTCTTTCACTCAAAGTATACGGCGTCACCTCTCCATAGCCAGCTCCCCATGTAGTGTCAGAGAGAGTTAGCTCGCGCTGCTTGCTATTTCCACGTAGAAGCAACCCACTCACACAGAAATCTGTGAATTTTCAGCCAAACCAGCTGGCCGCACCTCTTTTTGACCAATCACACAGAAGAATGGATGATTTTCAGCCAATCCGCATCGTCGAAGTCCTCATGGGCTTGTCTCTTCTCCTTTCCAAAGAGCATTCCAAATTGTGGTGAAAATGGCTGCTACGTCGTCGACTGCTTCTGCCGCGTCATCGCCGCTGGTGGTGCGCTACGGCTCGCGTCTTCGGCTCTGTGCGCGCTCGGCGTACGTAGAATTGAAAGGAGAGG
Source organism: Paralagenidium karlingii (assembly GCA_027475765.1). Lineage (NCBI taxonomy): Eukaryota > Oomycota > Peronosporomycetes > Paralagenidium > Paralagenidium karlingii. Next base: position 39,270 of record JAMFLO010000211.1, read on the forward strand.
AAGCCGACCAGCCGCCACTGGTTGGTATCGGCTTTTACGAAAAGAATGGGCGCCATGGCATTCTCAATGCTGTGCCACCGCTGGGTCCCAAACTAGACCATCTTTTCAGCGAAGATGAGTACCTGGTGCTGGATCCAAGCAATCAACACGAGCCTGGAAGTATTGTGGAGTATGGTCACACTCTGGTGCTCGTGAACCAGCACGGCATGGTCTGGAACAACAAGACTGGCGGCTTCACGGGGTACATTGGCCCGCGCCCCCGCAACATTTCGGGCGAAATGTATGTGAGTTTCCGCAAAAATAGTGGCCTGACTGGCGGCCACGAGGCCAATGACACGATGGAGCATGGCCCCGAAGAGGCCAGTCAAAGCCAAAGCGCATCGACCGATTCGTCTCCCAACAAGCCCAAGCCGCGCGGAAGTGCCATTCTCAGTTCCAGTAGTAGTAGTAGCGGAGGCCCGACCAGTAGTGGCACGGCCGGTGGCATGAGTCTGTATCAGATGGCCATGGAATCGCAGGGACCCGTGTGCTTTGGTGATGAGAACGTGGTGGTGGAAGTGGTCGAGAGCAATCGTCATTCCCAAATGTACAACAAGCGATTGTCCAACTTCAAGAAGAGCACAAGTCGCATCGCCGGCGGGTACATTTGCTGCGATGGCAAAGGCTCAGTGCTCAAGTTCACCATTTGCCCCGTGAAACCCCACGTGGAGCAAATCTCGATGATGCGCAAACTCATCGCGTCCTACCACTATGGCCAGCGCATTGCGTTGCCGCTCAGTTTGCTCGAGAAATCCGAAAAATCGTGCTCGGGTGGCGCCGAAATCGTGTTCAAGTTGTCCAACAAGTCCACCGCCGTGCTGCCTGGCAAACTATTGCACGAAAAGCTGCCGGCCCACGCCATTGGCGACGACGAAGTGGTCGAAGAACCTAAAAAGAAGTCGCTACGATCCCCGAAAAGTAGTTCCAAGTCGCCTCGAAAGAGCCGAAGCAGTGACGACGCCAGCGACTCTGCGAACGAAGTGGAGTCCCAATTCATTCTACCCCTGCGCAATGGACCCGGCGAACTGATTGTCAAACTGATTGGTTCGCTGCCCAAATGCGCGTTGCAACGCCTGGAATATGCCAGCCATGGCGCAGGGTTCAATCGACGCCATGGCACGGCAAACGGAAGCGCGCGGCATGCTAAATCGGTGTTCCAACAGCTCATTCGCGTGTTCCGCGTGGTACCGGTGCCGTTTTTCGCGCTGTTTTACGCGTTTTTGGTGCGTTTGCTGTGGAAATTCGTGGCGACCCCGGAGGAAGAAGCCGAGCAAGTGATCACCGTGATGACCCACTTCAAGAAGGAATTGGCTCAACTGGTGCTGCTGTTGATCCCAGCGTTTTACGCCGCCGTCAAGTTTGATCATCCGTTTTCGGCGCTTTTGAACGGCACCAGCTCCGAAGCCGACATGCCACCGACGGGTCCTGTGCCCAGTGGCAACCTCAAGTTGGTGGTCGTGGACTACCGCTTCACGGGTGGCAGCAGCGTGCAACCCAGTGACGCCCATGACGATGACGAGACGAAGGCACCCGCTGGCAATGACTCGCCAGCGGCGCAAGAAGTGTCCGTTGACACTTCGGGGCTTCCACGGCGCTTCTTAAACGCGGAAAAAGGCGACGCCGTCAAGGGCATGGCACGTTACAAGGAGACCATGGCGTGGCGCGAAGAGCGTCAGCTGGACGGCATTCTGACCCGCCCGCATCCGAACTTCAAGATCATCAAGAAATACTACCCGGCGTACTACTACAAGCGTGGACTCGAGAACGAACCGGTGTATTACGAACGCCCGGGGCGCATTGATCTCGACAACCTCAAACGCGCCGGCATGAAGATGGACGACTTGCTGGACAACTTTCTGTTGATCACGGAGTACTTGTGGCAAGTGCAGGAGCCCGACGACAACGCCAAATGCATCAGTGTGATCGATGTCAACGGCATTGGCTTTTCCGATTTCGCTGGCGAAGCCGTCGACTATGTGCGCAAGGCGTCGGCGCTGTCGGGCAAACACTACCCAGAGCGGTGCGCGTACATCTTTGTGATCAACGTGCCCAGTTGGTTCAACATGATTTGGAGCACGGTCAAGGGCTTTTTGGACGAAGTCACCCGCGAGAAAGTCACGATTGTGCGCGGCAAAAAGAAGATTTTCGAAGCACTTTCCAAACGCATTGCACCGGAAAACATCCCGCCCGAGTATCGTCTGGACGACAACGGCGAACCGCTGGAAAAAGTGCGCAACGACCCCGAAGCGTGTCTGACACCGCGGTCGGAAGAAGACCAGTTGCTGTTTGACATTGTGTCGTATCTCAATGGCGACGAAGACGCTCCCGCCGTCAACCCATTGGCCAATCGGCGGCTCAACAACCACAATTACAACATGAACCTCGACAACAAGGCGTCAATGCAAGTGCCTGTTGTCGATCCGCCGGGATCCTCGTCCGACAAGACCTCATCGTAAACCCGACCATTTGCCAAAGCAATGACGGCGCCAATTGGATGGCGTTGGACGGTGAGCTGAAGCAGAGCAACGCGGAGCGGCAGAGAGAGAGAAAGAGAGAGAGAGAGAAGCAAAGGTGACTTTAGGTCTGGTTTTTGTCTTTTTGGGTGTCTGCATCTTTGTAGGAATGTCACTGGCTCCATGCGCCGACCCCGCACCAATGGCTCACCAGCTTCAACACCTTCAACAGCTCACCAGCTCAACTGCTTCAAGGGCTCATCAATAGAAACATGCTGGTTGCTTTGAATCTGGAGTTGTCGTTGCGTTCTATTCCTGACCGACGGCATGAGATTGAGCGGCTGCGAAACCACCGGCAGAGTCTGGTTGGATCTTCTTCTTCTTCTTCTTCTACATCTCTGGTCAGGGGGGCCCATCAACTGATGCTGACGCTATATCATTCAAACACCATCTCCAGAGCCACCGGAAAGCCCCACAGATCAGCTTTTGACCTCATCATCATGAACCCCAGCAGCACCAGCACGTCGGAAGTCATTCCCAAGCGCTTTCTGATCGCTACCAAAGGCGACCAAGCCAAAGCCAAAGCGCGGTACCACGAGACCCTGGCGTGGCGGCAGCAAATGCAACTGGACACGATCTTGGCTCGCCGCCATCCACATTTCAAGGCCATCAAGCGCAACTACTTGCGGTACCACTACAAGACGAGCCTCGCCAACGAGCCCGTGTTGTACTTGCGGCTCGGTGCCATCAATTTCAAGGGACTTCGCCAGGCCGGTATCGCGTTGGACGACTTGATTGACAATTTCCTGGCCGTGACCGAGTTTTTGTGGCAGGTGGTGGCCAAAGGCGATGAAGACGCCAAATGCATCCAGGTGATCGACCTTTCGGGGCTTCGTCTGGGTGATTTCACAGGCGAAGCCGTCGAATACGTTCGCAAGACCTCTGGCATTCTGGAAAAGCATTACCCCGAGCGCTGTGCACACATTTATGTGGCCAATGTGCCGTCGTGGTTTGATCTGATCTGGACGGTGGTCAATGGCTTTCTGGATCCGACGACCAAAGAGAAAATCACCATTGTGCGAGGCAGAGACAAACTCTTTGACGCGCTCTGCAAGCGCATTGCGCCGCAGAATCTGCCACCAGAGTACCAGCTGGGCGTACATGCTACCAGTTCTTCTTCTCTTCCTGCCGACCAGTGCAGAGAGGACGCGGAAGGCAATCTGCGTCCACGGTCGGAAGAAGACAGATTGCTGTACGACCTCATGGCGTTTGTCAATGGCGATGCGGATGCGCCAACGACGAATCCGTTGAGGACCACTGGTGCCATTCAATCCACGAGTCCGGTGGAGGCCAAGTCCAAGTCCAAGGCCAATGCCAATGCCAATGCCAATGCCAATGCGATCGACTCGAACGAAATGCGTCCCGTTGCTGTGGTAGCCGACCGACAACAGTAGGTGGTTTGGAACGTCAACAAGAACAGTAAAGCTGCAATACACGAGGGAGGGAGCAGGAGCAAAAGCAGCTCTCTTGCACAAGACAGCTAGCTGGTCACCACGTTCCAACGTCCATTAACCCATGGCATCGTCTGCTTTCGAGAATTGCAATCTTTGGCATATCAACGCTCGTCGACACCAGGATGGTGGTGACCCATGACCCAATCAGGCCGTTTCACCTGAAAGATGATGCACTGCTTTTGGTGGTACCCCGTCCCACATCGTACACAATGAAGGGTGCATCTACAAGTAATGGCACGTGCAAACAAGCACTAATCGTTTCGTACCATATATGAGACAAGACTCAGCATAAGATCCAAGAGACGCCAACAACTTCAAAGATGACGTTCCTCTGTGGCTGGACCAAGGGCTCATTTGCGATCTGCTCTTTAATCACCAACGCCACCCAGCAGCGCATCCCAGCGACCCGCTGATCAAGAGAGCAACTTGCCGCTACAAAGGCAACAGACAGAAGAAATGCACGCCATCCCGCAGCACCAGCAACAATCCGAAACACCACAAGTGCCCAAGCGGTTCTTGCTGGCCGAAAAAGGAGACGTGGTCAAGGCCAAAGCACGGTACCAAGCGACCATGTCGTGGCGCCAAGAACACCAGTTGGACGACATTTTCACCCGCAAACACGAGCACTTCAAAGCTATCAAGTCGCATTTCCCGCGCTTCCACTACGGTCGAAGCCTCGCTCACGAACCCGTGATTTACGAACGAGTCGGCCGCGTCAACCTCAAGGACTTGCGCAAACAGGGGCTTAAAGTGGACGACCTGATCCAGAACTTTGTCATGTTGAGTGAGTTTGTGTGGCAGGTTGTGCAACCGCCCGACGATGGCGACCATCACGAGGACTCGCGAAAAGTCGTCAGTGTGCTGGATGTCGAGGGAGTTCGCATCTCGGATTTCGTCGGCGATGCCGTCGAGTATATCCGCAAGACCTCGATGATCTCAGAGCAACACTACCCCGAGCGCTGCGCTCATATCTATGTCATCAACGTGCCGACTTGGTTCGATCTCATTTGGAGTGTGGTCCACGGATTTCTCGATGAAGTCACGCGACAAAAAGTGACGATCGTGCGCGGTAGAAAGCGCGTGTTTGAAGCATTGTGCAAGCGCATCGCACCACAAGACATTCCACTCGAATACCAAGTGGACCTACAAACGGGCCACCCGTTGGCTCAATTCAAGAATGATCCGGACACGAACCTCGCGTCTCGGTCACCCGAGGACAAGTTGCTCTACGAGCTCATGGCGTTTCTCAACGGCGACGCCGATGCGCCCGCCGTGAACCCGTTGCTGGCCATGGGCAAGAAGGCGAGTGACGACACATCTTCCCAACCAGTGAAAACAAGTGGTACAGCTCAAGAGAATGCAGTGCTGGCGTGCGAGGTTCGCATTGAGGAAGCGCCGACTCAGTAGCAGACAAAGTGGACACCACAACCTCTTTTCTCTAATCAAAGCCTTGTTGGTTGGTTGCCCCGCTACCATGTTTACGCAGAGCTCAAAGGTTCCAGCTTGGTGACGCCATGCACCACACCTTGCTGGTGGTCGTCCAGCACCAGCACATGGACGAGATCGCGGTAGAAGTCCGGGAAAAAGCGACACGCGCGGGTGCAATCCGGTTGGAAATTGACTTCCAGGATGGTTGGGTCAATGCGCGAGTTGGTGACGGGATCGGCGTGGTCTTTCCACTGGAACATGACGTCCACTCCGTACAACGCGCGGCTCTTGGCGCAATTGCCCAGACCAAACGGCGGTGGCGAAGCAGTCGCGAGCTCAAAGAGTTGACGAATGCATTGGAACGCATGGGCTTTGACTTGTGCCCAGGATTCGGTCGGGTTTTCAGCGTCAAAGCGGGACTCAAACTCGTCCATTTGCATGTAGCGCACTTGGTACTGGGAGTAATTCATGACGGTAAAATGCTTCTCAAAGTCGTCCATGAAGTCCATTGCGAACGGTTTGTTGGCGACCCGTGACCAATACACACCGCTCACATAAAGCTCGAGCGGATCGATGGACTTGAGCATGACTAGAGAGGATCAAACGCCATGGCACAAAACACTTTGTCGTGTGAGTGCCACCGTGCCACGCATTCCGACAGACAGATACAAAGGGGGGGGAGGGAAGCGGGGAAATGCCAACGATCGACTCACCCAGAAAGCGACAGTCAAACTTGCGATTGTCGATGAGCACCGGGTTGGAGATGTACCTGCACGCGATCTTGGGACCGGTCTGACTGAGTCGTGCCAGATGTGCCACGTTGCGCGCGATGCAAGTGTCGATGGACCGCGCCAAGTTCCAGGGCTTGACGATCCAGTGGTTGTCGTTGTCGTGGCGACCTTCCACGTCTTCTTGAAGCTGCTGCTTGCGAGCCAGTTGGATGTACTCGTGTACAAGCTCGGGCAGCTGGCTCTCCATGTTGAACGTCTGCGCCAGCCACGTTGGTCTTTCACCGCCGTTGGCACTGACCACAAAACAACAAATAAACAAAGGCCATGTGCCATGGCACAGCCAAAACCAAATAGTCGTGAGTCGAAAAGAAATCACTACGACAAGAAATTGGTGCCACGACTCATGGCACCACCACGACAACACGATTGCACTCACAGACAACACATCTCGTAGAGCAGATCCTTGCAGGTCAGGATTTTTTCGTTGGGAAACTGGTTGATGATGGCCACTTGGTCGTTCTTGGCATAGCCGACGTAGTCCTTGATGTGCCATGTGGGCCAGACCACTTGGGCATCGCTTTCATTGTCGACTAACTGGATCATGTCATGGCGCAGATGGTCCTGCATCAACGACAGGTTGGAGTACCACTTGATGGGCGTCTGGAGCTCGGGGAGCGCTTTCTCCACCTCCAGATCGTCTGCAACCTCATCGTCGCGACCAACGACAGCTGCAAACTTGGCGCGAGCTTGCTCTAAAGAGTATTCGCTCTTTCGTTGGGCCACAATTTGCTCCAATTGTGCCTCGTACGGGGTCTCGTCCGTTGCCTCAGCATCGAAAAACAGCGCTGCCAGCATTGCCACCCGCTTGGCCTTCTCCATGGCACGTGGCACAAACTCGCGGGTCAAGAAATCGCCTTCTTCCAGAGGTTGAATGGGCCAGAAAATCGAAAACGCGGTCTGGTTGTCATGGAAAAAGAATGGTGCCATGGCCACATTGGCACTCGAGGCAGTAGTGTCGTCTTCCTCCGTGGCAACCAAGGCGTGTTCGATGGCCGAGCCAAACTCGTCCATGATGTACCAGATGGCCGTGTTCTTGGCTTGGGCCTCGGCGCTTTGGTTCATTTCGGGTGAACCCAGACGATACGTGTTGGCCACGCGCCAGAGCGCATCCAAGACAGCAGTAACCCGCAGCTCCAACGCTGCTTCCTCGTTGGCGTCGTCAGCCACGCGCAATAGTTGCTCCATGCGCGCCAAAAGCGCCGGCATTCGCTCCAATTGGCTTCGGCAGTTCTCGGCCGTGAAGGTCCACGCGTGATCCACCAAGAAAATGGCGTTGGGAGAGGTCGGCTGAATGGCTTCCAGATCGCAGTCGTCTTGCACCACCGCGTGCAGATCGTCGTCTTCGTCCACGGCCAGCATGAAATACTGGCCGGCATCAAACGTCTCATTGCTGAATTCAATCAGACGCACGTGTGCAATTGGAGTTCAGCCAAAACGTTTTTCAGCATTTCAGCACTTCAAGCAGACGGTGCATAACAAGCAAAAAAAGACGTAATATCCTACCTGAGTTTCTGATATAACGCGGGCCACAAGTGCTCGGGAACTTGCGAACTCAGCAATTGACCGCGATGAAGCTCCAGAAAACGATCCATTGAACGTGGTGTTGAATCTCGCGTGTTGTGGTGATCAGCAGAACAGCTTCTCAGCCTTCTCAAAATGAATGAACGGAGTGAATTGAGTGGGGCGAACAGTATCGCGAAATTACCAAACTGACCACAAGTATACGCATTTCCGTATAGTATAACGTTGCTTTTTGGAGTTGGGAACGGAATGATGGTTGAAGTCAGCGGTAAAGTTGCATTTCCAGACCACATGCGGCGCAACTTGCTTGATCGCGCGCATTGTGCAGTGTGCAGCGAGGACAAGTCCACGGCGCAACGCGGTGGAATAGCAAGTTCACCGGGTTCTCCGACACCACCAGCGTCTCCATCACTTGTAGCAGGTTTTGGCCCCGCGTGGATTGCTGGTTGATAGCCAGTAGCACGTCTCCTCGCTGAATCATGCCGCTCGCTTCGGCCGGAAGTTTCTTGCCTGTGCGTGCGCTGGTCTCAAAGCCAGTCACCACAAACTGCTTCTCCAGCGCGTCGTTGGCGCCCATGCCTCGGTCACTCTGCTCTTGAGGCGTCAACGTCAGCACCTCATCGCGCAATACCAGTCCCAATCCGCCGTCGGAAGCATTCAGCGCCACCTCAAACACTTGGCTGCCACCATCGGAAGAAGACGCCGCGTTGCCAGCAGCTTCTTGAGCGAACATGGAACGAGCTGCGACTTCTACTTCTGCTTCTTCGTCTTTGTTTGTGTCTTTTGCGTCATCACTGACATTCAAATGGATCTCACGAATTGAGGTCCCCAGGCCAAAGGAATTTGACGGCGAAGACGATTTCACGGCAATGGGACTGACCGGCACTTGACCCTTCACCGCTGGTGAATGCTTTGGTGACGGCGACCCATTTTTGTCCTGGAAGATAGCGTCGCGGTTCACATCTTGTACCGAGTCCACGGAATGGTACGAGTACTCTCGCTTGCGGAAACTCATGCGACGCACGGAACCCGACAGTGCGGAAGCCCCCGTTTTGGAATCGCCTCTCAAGATGCCATTCAATCGCGAAAGAGTCTCTTCTGCGGACTTGTGGTAATGGTGCAGATCTTCATAGATGTTCAACGAAGACGACGCTGGGGTCGGCGCGAATGGAAGTGAAAGAGGAGGTCGTGAATTCTTGGCTTCGGCAGTGTCGGACCCATCCTGCACATGGGCAAAGATCTCTTCGTCGTCCAAATTGTCATTATCCACACGACGCACATCGCCATCTTCCTCTTCGTCTTCTTCTCGGAGCGAGTCTTTGGCTTTGGCCCTTTCCCTGTGAAGTTGCATGTACTTCTCCGACGTTTCTTTCCACCACTCGTGGATCTCCAACGCGACTTTTTCCAGATGTGGTTGATTGATGTTCTTGCGCTCGTAAAACAAAAGCGTGGGTTGGTACCCACCGCGTTCGATGCGATAGCGCACGTCTTCCCAGTTGCCCACACGCTTCACGCGCGTGTCATCAAACAGAAACCATCGCTCCTTGGTTTGGCCATTCTCTTCGCTGCGACTGGCAAAGAATCCCACATAGTGCCTGCCGTAATAGCACACCAGGCCTCGAAACACATACTCGGCGTCTTGGCCTGCACAAGAAGCAGGATCGGACTTTGCCTGGCGTCCCCCACTCTGAGCCTGGTTGTGGCTATGCTCGGTCTGGAAGATCTTGCTGAGGTTAATTGTTGCCTTGTCGTCGTGGTGTCGCTGCGAGGACAAGAGCTTCATCCACTTACGCACGTCTTCCTTGTTGACGGTCGGACTGGACCAGATGACGCTCACCGCGAACACCATCGGAAGCGTGAGAATCCATCGGCTCATGTTCATTTTGCCCTTAGTGCACAGCTCACAACTCGAGACCGCGCCGCTCGCATCGGAACACTTGCCCTGGGCTTCAAGATACAGCACTTCCTCGAGACTGCGCGTGTCACAATTCCGAAGAATTTCCTGCGCGTAGACGCGATACAAAAAGTCCGTGTTCATGATCGGTTCGGTTGTGGCGCCGCACTGCGGGTTGGAACAAATCTTGAGGTCCATGAGGTTCATTTGAAACAGCAAATGAGCCACGCAACGAGGTTCACAAATGATGGAATTGGCTAAATCTGACGCCTGGGAACGGATGGCTGGCTGAGAAGCAGTCAGTGTCGTTTCTTGACGCATCACGAGCATCTGGTTGAACGTGTCGACATGCAACGCGTCGAGAATGGTCTCCAACGTCTCGGTCGCGTCGTTCATTTCGCCCAACTCAAACAACGTACTCAACGCGATGCGCACGCGGTCCACTTCCAAAACGGGATCTTCCGCGTACTGGTAAAACACGAAAATGCGCTCCAGCTCGCAGAGCAAACACGGTGTTTTGGCAAACGTCATGGTCGCGCGATCAAACGAGCGAACCCGCGAGTCCGGGGCTTGCTCTTTGCATGACGAACTCGCTTGCAGATCTGGTCGATGGTGCACTGCGTGTTCGCCGGTGGTGATGATGGTGCGGAACGAGCGGATGTGCCAGAGACTCTGAATGACCACGTTGAGAAAGCAGTTGTTGGCGCCGACTTCGTTGCTCAGCCCTTTGCGTTGGCTCATCAGCAGATTGGAAAAATCCCGAGTCGGTACGGCTTGACGCGACAAAGTGCCCGTGGAGCCCACGGGGCCTCCGCCACGGCCATGGGACGGTGAAGAAGACACCGTAAAGCCATCGTCTTCTTCACGGAAATCCATGGCTTGCGCGCTCTTGTTCCCTTTTTCAGTTAGTGCTTTCTCAGATGGGGCAGCTGTTGCCAAGGCGATCTAACGTTGGCAATGGCTACAACGGTAAACTGCGACTTGCCTCAGGAGCTAGTTCGGTAATAAACGCACATTTGAGGGTCGATAAAGAGAAGAAACGAAAAACCCTTTCGCTTATGCAACGCGTTGGGAAGCAACCAGATCAATGTCTAACGCATAGATGAGCCATGGGTTGAAGACACAAAGACGGCGTTGAAAGGCTTGTTCTTGTGTGTCTTGTTGGGGATTTTGTGGAAGTGCCATCAGGGCGTGGTTGCAATAGGGCGTGCCAAAGAGACTGGCGCTGTAGTAGGCGTTGGCATCAAACTTAGCTCTTTCCCACTCGATCAGATACGGCGGCACTTGTGGTACTTGCGAGAATTGCAAGGTCAGATACATCAGCTGGTCCAGGGTTCCAGTGATTTTGTTGGGCAGAGACTGCAGTGAGGAATTGGCCATCCAAAAGGCACGAAGACTTCCGTTCAGAAAGAGATCTGGCGAGTCAATCGCTTGGATGGATGGGGCGCCCGTCAGCGAGATCTGGGGAGTGCCCATGCGGGCCAGTACCGACGGGTATGCTGTCAGCGGACAGAGTTCACACTGGAACGTACGCAAAGACGTCCACCTCTGGTCCAGCGTGTCTGGAAGCATCGTCAAATTGACTTCGTAGAAGGCCACGACGTGCACAGAAGACGGAAAGTTGGAGGAGATCAGGCCATCCGGGATACTCGACAGATTGGTACGCAAAAGCCACACAAAGTCCAACACTGGATGGAACTGTTGAGTCAAGGCGGCGTCGCTGGACCATTCGAACAGAGTGCAATTGTAGAGGTCGATTCCTTCGAGACGATTGAAGCGTTGCAGAATCGCCGGCACGTGGAGCTTTGGGCAGTGGCTGATGCTCAGCTGAAACAGACTATTGGTGGCGAGAAGCACCAGCACATCGTGCAGCTGCTGGGTGGTTCCGTCGATTTCGCGTCGCTCACAGTTGAGATTCATGATCACGCAGGAGAATTTGGTCTCGAACCACGGGGTGGACAGCAGCCGGCAGCCAGCGATCGCACCAGGACTTTGGGCTGCGATGTGGATGGCGAGCACGACCAGTCCGGTGATCCAGAGCACATGGTAGCGCATGCTCTTGAGCAGCAAGACCATGACGTTCTCGCTTTTCCTGAGGTCGCTTTTGGTGCGGTTGGAGGTGTCTTGATGCTGTTTGGTCGTGGGTTCAATCGTATTCGTCTCATTGAAGGACTCAAAGGGCACTACTTCACTACTCTCTTGGCCTACTTGGCACCGTGCCAGGCTCTCAAAGGTCCACAAACAACTGAACAAACTCCATTGCGGAATCCACGTGGTCACAAAGTCGACATACGATGTCACAAACAAGAGTTCGTTCTCGCGCACTGCCTGCGCGTACCAGACGTCGTCCATGAAGTATTTGTCGGGAAAATACCCGAGTGTGGTGTCGAATGCATGCACATACGGCATGAAGAGCACCACTGGGATCACCACCGAGTTGATAAAGTTGAGTAACGCACTGAAAGTCAGATTCAAGACCCGTCGAAGCGGCACATTGCTAGACGGGACCAGCACGTGGATCAGTGGGGAGGATATGCAGTTGACCAGGATCATCAGGACAAAGAGGTTGTTGAGTCGACGAGACGCAGCGAAGATGCTCATCTGGTAGGCCTGGTACACCTGCACCGCCACTTCAAGGTATTCACGAGCCAAAAAGAAGTGATCATAGTGTTTCCCGCGGATGAAGAAGAACGGTTCAAGCCATTGCAGCTTGAACGACGTCCACGCCTTGTCGAGAGCATCTCCAAATTTCTGGGAAGGGGACTTGGCACGGGTGGTGCCTTTGGCTGGTGTCGTGACTTTGGCAGCTGTTGAGGCGTCTGCAATTGCCGAGACCTTGGTAAACAACAAGCCACTCGCTACTTCTTCATTGGCGGGCGAAGTGATTGGTTCAGACATGGCAGCTGTCCTCGTGGATTGTGTGGAGTTCAGAGCGAACCAACAGCTTCGCAACACCATGCCAAGCTGCAGGCCAGCCACCAAAGTGAAGAACCAGATCAAGATGCCAAGTGTGGAATAGCTAACGGCAAACGTCAAGTTGTCCAACGTGTTTTGCAGGTGGTCTTCGCTTCGGAGTATCCACAGGTACAGGTAAGTCACGGCGACCAAAAACGCAATGTGCAATCCGCGCAAGAGGTTCACACTGCACCAGCACAAAGCAAACCAGTGCGTCGGCAAATACACACAAGCCATCTTGTCGGAGTCATCTGGTTGCATCTCGAATGGTCGGGTTGGAATAGATGGAGCTGTTTCGGAACTCTGACCTGAGCGTGTGCCGTTTCAGAAACGGTTTGGTTCCCCAACCTTTGTCGCCTGTTGAATCCAACAAACCCCAAGCGAATCTCTTTGGCGATCGACGCCATCCCATTGTTGTGGCACCTGCTCGCTCTGACCGAGTCATTCCAATAATGCGCTTATTGTCTTGCCAGCTGTTGATGGAGACATTGAGATAGGAAAAGCAGACATTTGTGGCGTCAAGACCTCCACGATTAGATAGCACACCGAGACAAATGCATGATGATCGGTCCGGGACCATCAAGAAGAGGATGAAGCAGCCAAAAGAGGAAATAATGATGATGGTGTCGATGTATGATGAGGAAGATCACGACAAGGAATCACTACCGGATGAGTCGAGTGGTTTGGAAGAGATCTCACCTTCTAAGGAGCAGCCACCAATCGATAGTGCAACACAATGGGTTCGTTGCGTTCATGCTGTTGCTGCCAAAAGGTCTTTTGAATGAACTGAACCGAGAGTTCCGGACCGACAATGGACCCCATGCACGTGATTTCCAGCTCGCGCTGGGGCTGGCTTTCAAGTCCTAGCTGTTTAGCGATAAACTTGCGCAGCTCAAACATCTGCCAAAACGTAGACCCCCCCATCAACGCAGTTAATCCCCCGTGGAAACCATGAAAAAGAGACCCCATATTCAACAAGATAAACAGCACCTTGAACTGGGCTTCGGCGCGAAGAAAGCGACGTGTCACAGCTGGCAACGCGTCATTGGACTGTGACTCCAGAGGATGGATCTCAATCTCGTACTCTTCGACACCAGTGGATCTATTGATGGGTGAGCTTTTGGTAGAGTTTCGACCAGAAGCCCCGTTGGACGTCTGACTGGCGGACTTCTTGGCGTGACTATTGTTGTGCGACTGGTTTGACTGGGATGACTGCGACTCTGGCTTTCGCTTGAACCCGTGGATTTTATAAAACTCTTTCTCTTGAATGGCGTCCTGCTCATTGAAATCGGGAAAGATCTTGTCCACAATGTCTTGAAGACGTTGATCCGAGCTGTGCCGATGAATCGATCCTCGGTCAGTACCACACCAGATGCAAGACCCAACGAGGAGCAGTCGCACTCACATGAGCGTGGTGATAGGACGAGGTTTAAGTGTGAGAAAGCATTTGGGACAATTTCGACTTCCTTGCACCAGAAAGTGACGATAGATACAACTCTTGCAGACTGCATCATGCAGAATCCATTCAGCCAGTCAGCACCCGCCAAGTGCAGTCACTGGCAACAGCACTCGTGCACAAGAGAGAACTGACATGAGTGCAAACACTCTGGAATGGTCTGTGCGTCGCGAAGATAGCCACGGCACAGTGAGCAGACGAGATATTCGTTGAGTTTGGATGGTGTGACAGTAACCTACGTCCACAAGACGCACAGCACACAATGACAGCAGCGACCCAAAACAAAGCAATTGCACGTCAGCACCACATATGATCTATTGCAATGTTGACTGTGCATTCGCCTCTTATCGTACCGTTCGCGCGTCAAACTCCACGTCGTTGGTGGCAGCCATTGAAGCACTTGGTTGTGGTGGTGGTGGGTTTCTCTTTTGGCGGAACGCTGTGCGCGCCAAATCGCAAACACAGCGACAGAATGATGTGGAACACATTACTTTAGGAACAGTATCTGTATCTGATACCACCAAAGTTCTAACATATAACGGATACAGGACCATCACAAGACATTCAATCAGGACGACAATCGATAGCTTCCATTGAGTTGCATCGCCGCTGAAGACATCGATTCGCTTTGGAAACACGCTAGACTATCGTATTGAGTGATCTTCGTATCATAGCCAAACACACGTGGGCAAAGTCAGAAGAGACCAGTACCCAACTGCCAGACAGGAACACACCTCAAAGTCGTACATGGCTGCAGGAATATGCTCAATGGCCTGAACAGCCGAGATGATGTGCAACAAACAGTTCTGCAAAGCTGTCTCAGTTTCCGTTGTGAACGTCTCTTTCTCTACAGACCCATAGCGCCATCAGCAATCAATCACGCCACTCCCACAGCGACAGAATAGGGGTTAAGCGTACCTTGAGGCGAAGGTGCCGTCACGTTGATGGGCACGACCCACTTCTCAAAGTAGATTTTCTCTTCATTCGACATCAATCCAAATAGTGCTTTCTTGACTTTGCGTTCAAAGAAACTCACGACCATACAACCGCACGATTTGCTGTTGCCAACACTGGCTCGAAACAATTGCTCCGTTGGGTTCTGGTTTGGGTTCTGCGCGTGGGAATACCCGTAGCCATATCCACCTGAAGAAGTGCCTTCATAACTGTTTGGTGCACTGGACGACGAAGAACGATAAGATGATTTCTCTTCAAAACGCCGCACCGCGTGGTCCACTTTGCGTGCGACATCGCCGACCGCACAGAACGAGTATGTGATGGCTGGAAACGCCTGACAAGTGGCTTCGCTTGGGCGTACGGGACCAGGCGCTCGGATGAACAGAATGGTGTGCAGAATACAAGTCAACGCGTCACTGATGTCGCTCTCGGCGACTGGAATCTCATCCAAAATGTGCTCTTTCCATGGTGGCGAGCTCTGCATTGCTTCTTGAGGTTTTCTTTCTCGTCTGTTGCCAAAAATAAGGTGGACGACATGGATTATTGTTAGAATAGCGTGGTCCACGTCATGTTTGGTACAGTTGTTGTCCCTGTTGTTGTTGTTGAAGTGCTGTGTGCTTCATGAAGCGGAGAAACTGGTCGATGGAAATCCTTTGGGTCTGTTGCGACGGATTGCATTCCAAACATCAACCATTCAGCCAGTCAACCAGTCAACCAATCCACCTCTTCTTTGATTGCGTAGCTCACCTGTACACAGAGTGCATGGGTCTGAAACGGCAGCTTCCTCAACGCTCGGCCACTCATGCCATCCGTGGATTTGGCTACTTCCAACAGAAGCTCGGACACCTGTCGCTGATACGCGATCCCGTTGGTGCTCTCCACACCAACACTCGGGCTACCATCGCTAGGGCTATTGCTATTCACGTGCTCATCATCCATCGCTGAAGCCGAACGCTTGATGCCTGATGTATTCTCCACGCCAGTTTGCTCGAACGATAGCAGCTTTTTGTCTGGTAATAACTCAATAGGCACCAAAATACCCACACGAACAAGCTCTTCCATGCAAGACCGAAGAATTTCGTACCGCGCTGCCACTGATGGTAAACCGATATACTGTTTGATGTCGGCACGGTCGATAAATGCAATGTCAATGGCTTCCGTGATGTTGGAAGTTGTTAGAATGAGTACGTTGTGGGCATTCTTGAGGGCATCCAGCTGAGTGAGCAACGCGTTGACCACGCGAATTGCATCCGACGGCTCCGATCCATTGAATGCGGCTTTGCGCGCCGCTGTGAGTGATTCTACTTCGTCAATCAGCACACACACGAGCGCGTCCGGGTCGTCCACCAGCTCTTGGATTTGCTGAAACAGCTTCATAACAAGTTTTCCACTCTCGGAGAACCACTAGATGGCACGGCAATTAGTAGAGTCCATTGGAAATAGTCCAGAGCCAACGGTAGTGTACCTTGCTAAAGAGACTGTGAGCATTGATCTCGATCAAATGAGCGTTCGGAAAGCTGCATGGGATGTCAAACGTTCAGCAGTATCATTGCAGTGAGAGCGCTTGGGAAGAAGCTCACCGATCGCTGAGTCGAATGCTGAGTGTTTGAGCCAGAGCCTTGCAGAGACTTGTCTTGCCAGTGCCAGGAGGTCCATGCAAAAGCACGACGCTAATGAGATCATCAAAAGAGTGACATCAGAGTTTGGAGGCTGGGCAGTTGCGTGGAACAACCAGAATCCACCGATTCCATGAGATGAGATGTGGATTCACTTGGAAATCCGAAAACAATAGTGCCGTTGATGCGTAGTCCAACACATATCTCTTGATGTGGCTGTCGTAGATGAGGGATTCCCAGAGTCCATCAAATAGAACGGACGGCAGAATGGTCTGCTGACACGTCGCAATGCTTTCGTCATCGTCGGTGGTTTCTTCGGCTGGCAGTTCCTGTTGCATTTCCCGTCTCCATTCAGTCCGCAAGTTGATTCCTCAAAGGGAAGACACAAAACACACAGACCTCGCTCAGTTTGAACACGTGCACCTGGATCATGGCATCCCATAGTGCAACTCCGTTGATTTCATCTGCGTTGCACACCACACAGCCATCACCAAAAGTGCTCGTGCAAGTTGTTCAATTAGCGAGTGGCATTGGATCCTCTCACCGATCTCGACGATCTCCATGCGTTCCACGTGCTCTGCGAGAAACGCGTCAGCATGGGACAAGTCCACGCGGCCTGTTGGACGTCCGAATGAGCAAGAGAAGAAAAACCGAACGAAAGGAGACGATCACTGGACCTCGTGTAAACACGGAAATGGTTTGCTGCAGAAACGCCGTCGATTTCGTTCGAATTGTATTGAAATCCGCCCAACTCGCGTTTTTGATGCACACTTCCACTGCAGAAGAAGCATTCAGACAAAACCACACAGAGACAAACAGCGAGAGAGAGCATCAGGTCCCAGTGCACGTGTAAAACTGAATCAGCAGTGTAATCGTCAATACACCATGCACATCATGTTTCATTGAGCGGTCTTCCAGTTGCTGAATGGACTGAATGGACTGAATGGACTGAATGGACTGCTGCAGTTCCATTGGTTGTTCAACGTGCTCATTCGTCATGTTGCCGTGGTCTTCGACTGATCTGGCGGGAAACTCGATGCACTTGAGTTGCCTTTTAAAATCGATTTGTCGTACTAAATTGGTTGCCTGTGAAAGTGGATATAGGAGCGTCAAGCCAGCAAATCATGCCGTTCCCCTATTTTTAGGAGTGATCTCGGTTCTAGTTGAAGTGGGGGCTGACCCTGCACAAACGCATGACGACCAGCAACGGCAACTTGCGCAGCTTTCGGCTTTCCTTTGGACATTTTGCGGCGAAGACATGCATTTCTCCGATGTGTTTTCCTATCTGCAACTGATCCAGGATCTGCTGGACGATTTGCTGGTGCAAGCAGATCTCCAAGTGCCCTCGGAGCGGTGCGATCTCTATCTCTACAACAAAAAGCGCAATCTGCTTTGTCTACAAAAGAAACACTTCAATGACGAGCGACAGCCGTTTGCGCCCGTGCTCGGCATGGTCAGCGCCGCTTTTCTCTACAAGCGAACCCAGCGCATGCATGAGCAAAACACGGTGAGTGCAGGGTCTCAACGCTTGTCCGGTGTCAAGTGAAATCTCAACTGATGGGCTCCGGCGTGCGGCGTGCGGCTTGCGGCGTGCCATGCCAATGCAATTACCTCCAACCAAAAAGAACCGGTACTTTCAGAAAGAACTGGATGTTCCGACGGACCTGTCGGGTCATTCCATCATATGCATTCCGATCGTGCTGCATCATCGAGCGATTGGCGTGCTACACCTCACGAACCGCCGCACCGCTGACAAGAAAGAGGTCGAGGAGGAGGAAGACGATGAGGAGGAGGACGCAGAAGACAATGGCGAAGAAACCCAGCAACAACAAGTCAATCATAACCAACCAGCGGATCCATTGCTCTCGCTGCCCCACCGTTCACATGCTCCAAAGCCTTCCCCAGAAGAAAAGACCCCCATTGGCATAGCACCTGCAGCTACAACAGCACCTGCCGGGCATGCGATTGAGCCTGCGGGTGACCCTGGGGCCCAAAGCGAGGCCCAGGTGAGCGGTAATGGAGGTGTCGATGGTCCCATTGTCATTCGTTTGCGCAAGGCCAGCGTAGTGATCAAAACCACGTGGACGCCCCAGTTCACCACCCGGGACGAGAAAAAGCTCATGCAACTAGTTGCTCACACAACGGTAAGCAGTTCACCAGGTATTGATTGTCTGTTGCCTGCACTGACTGAGTATCTACAACAGCGAGCGATTGATTCGCGACTGAATGACAACGAAAAAGAAGACATCACAAACCATCGAGTGGTTGCTTCGGCTGCGGTACCCAGATGAATCGATGACTGTGTCTTTCTTCACTGTCGCACTGACCCATGGGGTATCGTGTTGGTCATTAGGCCATGGAGCTATTTGACATGTTTAACACTCGACTCATGATCCCAATCGCCAAAGACACAGATGAAGAAACAAAACAGCCCGAAGATACCATCAGTGATGACAAACATGTGGAAGTCGACCCTGAGCCTTCATCGACCGAACGTCAAACCGTGCGTCTGTCCGATCTTCTAGGCGACCTGTTTGACTTTCCAGAAGATAGAGCTGTCGTGGACGCCAAAGTTGCTTTTCGAGCGATTGCCGCTGTCGGTAAACTGCAGAACCGCTTTCGAATTCGCCGGTTGGAGCAAATGAGCGAGCATATCGCGGCAATTGAGCAAGAGCATGAAGAAGAACTCGTCGCAGAAGAACAAGAGCAAAACGAAGGCAGCGGCATCGATCCGTCCCGCAGCGTCTCGACGGTGCAGCGAGTGTTTCGTGGGTTTCGTACTCGCCAGCTATTGGCACGTCAAAAGGAAGCTGCGCTGGTAATTGCCATGCACTTCCTGCGCTATCGACTGCGCAAAATCCGCGCCAGAAAGCGTCGAGAACGCCGAATCTCGTCGATGAAAGCGCCAGCACCGCCACCGCCTCCAAGAATTCCAACCCCTCCGCTGGTCATCGCCAAACCTGCACCGGCACGAGTCCGGACGCCAAATGAAAGCGCACTCGAGATTCAGAAGTCCTTTCGTGGTTACCGCGCTCGTCTCAAACTCAGAGAGGTTCTCGGCACAGCCAATGTGTCCAAAGCAGTGCAAAACATCATTGCGCTTCAGGCCTTTATCCGTGGCGTGCTAGAGCGCAAACGGTTCTTCAAGACTCTTCACACAAAACGGAAACAGGCTGCCAGAGGAGCGGCGATTGTCGGCTTGGTGAGTGAATTCGCGTTGGTGGTTGCCAGTGGCAACTTGTGTGATGCTGACGAAAGCTGTATGATATCGCGTAGCGAATCGTGCCAGACACAGAGATGGAACCGCCGAGTTTGTCTGCTCAGAGCCAAGAAGGTTGGAGCTCGCTTCCAATCGGAGCACATCTGTCACAGTTTCGTTGTGAAGTGACCCACAACACTGTGGAAACTCTATTCGACGAGTGTCGCAATGCTGAACTCCGAGGCAAAGAGCCGAAAGGAGTCAAAATCATCAAGAGAATCAAGGAGAAGAAAAAGAAGCACAACAACCACATGAACTCGGATTCTCCACACCTCAGGGAGCTACGCAGCGCGCTCGAGAGTCGTCCACTCATTGGCACTCATCCGATCGTCTGCAAACCAGAAACCAGCAACAAGAGTTCTCACGATGTGGAGAGCATTGTCAAATCGCCTGACCCGATTGATGAGTTGATGATGACTTGGCAGGAACGCGCGCGGGTGCGAAAAGCAAAAAGCGATGCCGTGAAGACCCTGAAAGCTCTTCCGTCGGTTCGAATGGACTTTGCACAGCTGATCAACCAATCGAAGATTCCTGGAGTGGAGTTTGTAAAACCGAAGCATGCGGCCAACGATGAAGCAAGACACGACGACCACTCGCCACTTGATCACAGTGTAAAATCAGCTGAGTATCGTCACCAAGCGTTTTTGTTGGCCATTGACGAGAATCAAAGCTATAAAACCCCGAACACTCCTCTATCAAGACTGAGGCATCCACTTCGCCCACTGGAGCTTCCAGGTGTTAGCCCACGCGCATTCACCATCCCGCATCAAAGCCAAACAAGTAGCCTGCAATGTTGTATTCTGCCAATGCGACCCATCACGACCCCCGGTACAGCACGCTTCTCAAAACGCAATGACGCACGTAATCTCAAGATTTCCATGCCGACAAAGCCATCTGGTGCTTGTCCACCAGTACGAACAAATCGAAGGCGTGGAGTTACCTTTGCGGCTGATCCTCCGCAGGATCGCTCCCCATCTCGATAGCAGTGTCCTTCAGTTGAGGACACTTCGAAGTGATTGTCAAAAGGTGCGTGGCAGCACATGAAAGAGTCAACAGTACAAACTCATTACTCAACGTGATGGTTACAGCAACGTCTCAGACTCAACTGTCGGCTGGATCAGCGTATTCGACATTCTTGTCGACCTCATCGTCACTTAAGACCGCAACGATTTCCTCTTCACGGGTTGCCAGGCAAAACCCTGACTCAAGTTCTTGGATGGACAACTCACTACCCAATTTCCCACCAAGCTCCTCGTCTTCAGCTTCGATATGGTATTGACTCCGCATCATGGCTCCTTCCTTCAGACGCTGTACGAGCCAGCCATTGTCAGCCATGTTGGTGCCTTCTAGCGTGACTTCGACTTCACGAACTGAGTCGTTGCTGAAGCTGAAGCCTGCAAACTCACCGAATTCGGTATGGCTCTCCGACTTTTTTGGTGGATTCCTAGTGGCCTCCTGATTATCCCGTGCCTTGAGAAGATTATTCACTTTCTCCAGGGGTTTGATGCGTTTGCCGGCCTTATGGCGAGTACCAATATCCGATCCGACGGTAGCCTTGACGTCCATTCCCTTGAACTGCGCGTGCACGTTCTCCATGACGTCGTGAACGGACGGCACAAACGGCGGTGGGATCTTCTTCTCCAGCAATTGGAACCAGTCGATGCCG